>JAKTSB010000202.1:0-42804 GCA_030579975.1 Blastobotrys buckinghamii (nom. inval.)
TTGATTAATTCGAATGAGGTACGGTATTATTGCAGATGAATGAATGTAAAATGCTTTTATTAAAATTTATTTAAAAAAAAAAAAAAAAAAAAAAAAATCAACACTCATCCACAGTGCACTGTTCGCTTCCATCCTGATAACCCATAAAATTGAATAAAAAAAAGAAACAGCTTTCTATAAAATGGTTAATGCATCTATCTCCAAATGGTAAGAAATGCTTATAACTCACTTCGATAGAAGAAAAGAAAAGATAATATAATCATTATTGCTTTTTTGTGCTCTTTCCATCATATCATGTTTTATTTTTCTGGTCTCCCAATACGATCGAGATTTTCAAGTATACAATACTGAGCTTATTAATTTTTTATTTTTGAGGATGAAAAAAAAAAAAAAAAAATTTGAAATAAAAAAAGTAAGGCTGCCAGACAAAATTTTTTAGCGCAGAAATGCAGCTTGACAAGCATGTTTGCAGCGCTGATAGAGTATTAACCCGCGGCCGCCTGCTGCCATATGGGGGGGGCCAGGTTAATTTTAAGGTGATGCAAGCTTAACAAAATGATTAATTTAAGCAGTAAATGTAATTAAATTAAATGGATAAACTGGGGTTGACAATTTAGAGCCCCTTTCAGCTTGGTGTTGTCTTGCCAACCAGTTCACAGCAGGCTGAAATTTTCAAAGGTTTTCCAGGTTTAACAGAATGAGGATCATCGTGTTAGGCCTGACTCGAAATGGATTTTGAATGAATTGATTTTCATGGATCCCTACGTACTGTTTGAGGTAGATATATGTGTGACTGGGTTGAACAGATTGTTCTATAGTAGGTGCGCCAGGTGGGTGATACATGTAAGGCTTACAGGTGCCAACTATAATGTTGGTTGTTACTCAGGTGAAGACTTTGTAAGGATGAATTGGATGATAAAAAATGTGGTAGGGATCACTACATGTTTTGCTTGAGGTTGTTATAACAATGACCAAGCAAGTTCATGTATAATTCAACATGGTTGACAGGCATGTCATACATTCAAACCTATGTTAACAATTGAGTATTTCAGAGCGATAAAGCTATCTGCCATGGTAGGCTTCATTCTTTCGCACTATAGAATTTTAACACGCGTTATTAAAATTCGAACCACTATGTAACTTGAACATCATCTAGAACTGTGAACTTGATTCATAAACATGAACATTGTTCCATCTCTAAAATTCCAACATATATTTTTGTAGAAAAGTCGAGACGCTAAATGGTCAGAAAATCTTTATATATAGTAGGAGATACATAAATTTTACAGTTAAGACGTATTAGAACGTGCTTTGCTAGTTTTGACAGCTCTATTTTTAGCTATAGCTATGATATGTACCATATAGGCCCTAATGTATAACCAAGAAGCACATATATATATATGAGGTGATGGGTTCAAGGAACAATAGCGCTTACATGACCTGCAGCATTACACAAATGGTTATCTATACCCTTTGGGCAGACCACACGCAAAGCTATAGCTTGATTACGTTTCCCAGGTTTAACTTATTCTCGTTTGCTTTAATAAAAAAAATTCAGGCTAGGTTCATTGTGCAAAATGCAGCCAGTTTTTTGCCGGAATAGTTTTGAGTGTGATTTATAATCCTAGTTTATAACTGTAGTTTATAATAGTGAATACGCAAATTATGGGTTTGATTACATTGCAGATGGATGTGCTAGGAATAGTGCAGCTTGAAACAAGTACGAAGGTCTTGAATATCTATAAATGGGTTGGATTTGGCTCTGAATGGTAATACAATGGAGAAATTTTTGTATGTTTCAAGAGAGATAAAGAAGCCAGTGCTTAAGACCTCATTAGTTTCAAAGTCAACAATGGGTGTAAAAGAATCAGTGTACTATCACATCATTATAATGTCTGATGGTTATAGAGCAGTCTCCTCATAAAGTTATACTTTATCTATAGTATAATGAGGCCTAAATTTCATTCATGTAAAATGGCAAAACCAATTTCCATGGTAAACCTTTTCTATAACAATAGTCAATTTAAATTATATACTACTTCATTATATTTATTGTACGAAAGCTATTCTTTCTAATCTATATTTCAGGTACATATTAAACTCTTCGAGCTAAACTAATTGTAAGTACATTTGTAATTTCATCAGCTTGGTGGTTTTGCCAATTAAAATTCTTCGTATCAACTTTTCCAAAATTAATGAAAGGGGGCGGCTCATAATTGGTTGGGTTGTTGCCAACCAATCATTATCCACTTACAGTAGAGCCTCATAATGACTATCCTCTGAAGAGTCTGCAAAGCTCTGCGATATAGTTGAAAAGTCAAAGACCCATGCCTACATTAATAATTATAATTAAAGTATATGGATATATAATACCTCCTGCCCTCTTCCACCTGCTGCGTCACTTCAATAACTCGGGGTTGCTCTGGTTTCACCATCAAAAAAATTCAACCCTTACTGCAGCCGGTAACCTTTTTTTTTTTAATAGCATACATGTATATCATAATATATTAATTAATGGATATTATAAATTTCCAGTGTGTACACTTTACAGGTTTGCAAGTAAATTTTATTAAAGTAATTGATAGTCCACGTACGTTATCTTCATGCAAAATTCCAAATCCTTCGACTTACTCAATTGTAAAATGAAAACTCTGAAAATCTAGCGTTCAAGCGGAGTTAGGACTGCAAACCAGATCTCATCAATATCATAGAATAGCGATGATAAATGAACGAAGGAATTGTTGAGATCAAGAATGGAGTTGAGATAAGATTATTATTCGCTAAAGAATGGATGGTCAAGGCTCTTTTCATAAATTTGATTATAATCAACTATATTATGGATGGATATCTATGCTATTGATATCCGACAATTTCTAAGTAAAAGCTGGCATTCGCTACATGTCTATTGGACATAGATTCAAGCACAGTAAGATGTGCCCGTACCTTAAAAAATCGCTTAATAGCCTTAGGAGTTCAATCACTTACATGTTATAGGTAAACAATTGTTTTTTATTTTTATTTTTTTTATTTTTCGAGTTCATGTTAATGAAAAAAATAACTTTCTGTATGAAGAGATCGTAAATCGATATTTGAAGAGATCGATTTCAAAATCTCCTTTCTCGCGATCCTTGTAGAATTCCTCTTATGTATGTATGGATACCCAAGCCTTGAAAATGTGCAGTTTCCACAGCAAAGCTGTATTAATTTTCTTTAGGGCTAAGTGACGACGGCCTTTTCATCTTGGGATAGACAATTGAGTGGGTTAAGGAACCTGATGAGCGATAACTCTCAGATCCTGCACACAGTGCGTAAGTTACAGCACGCTGTCAGATCTGTCATCATGGAGGACTCAATATATAATATACTTATCAGGTTAATGTAAAGTTATCAAAACGGCAAGAAGGATTGGTAAGGTTCTGATTTGATCGATCGATTGGACAAATTTCAAATGGTGCAAGAGGTTTGAGAAAGATTGGAATTTATATTATAATGAGCCTAAGTCTTTTTTTGATCGATCGATTGATTGATTAAATTATCTTTGTTCACACATACAATTAAGTTTACATCTTAAAAATATCAAAGGATTTCGAATTCAATAATGATAGGATCAAGATAGAAAAGTGACAATGTTTTGAAGAAGTAATTTGGTCATCTAAATTGGAAAGAAGGGTTCAATAAACTTGAAAAGTCAATCGAATAACACTGTGTATATGGATATATCTGATGAATAGCATTCGTAGTAACATTTTTCAGTTTCGGTGATTGAAATGGAACACTTCAGTTTCAACTGGCTTTAATTCTAGAAATCCACAATACATGTATCAGATTGGACATCAATATGTCCTGACTGCATCCAATTAATTTGTCACAGTCAATTGTGGTCATTGAGTCACTCTTGGTCTAAGTAGCTTTTGAAAGCCCTTCACTCTTGTATTAAGCTTGTAGTTGATATTGGGAAGTAGGGGAAATTTCGGGTCGAAGATCCCCTGAGTTGTAACTTTTTCATATCCTTTGATATTTTGTGATCATACTACAAAATTCATAGCTGGGTAATTTGGTCCTATTATCTTTGTTACTATAGATATAAGATTCCAACTCACCCTTTTTAATTGATTTACAGGACCTAACATCCACTTTGAGAATGTTCATAAAAGCACTTGCTTGAATAGGAATTCTTTTATTGCTTTTGCGAGTCCATTTGATAGTTGATGTTATACTATGCGAATGCTCAATGAATATACTGTTAAGTTTAAATGTTTCAGCATGGTACAGGTAGTCTCAAGCTTAGTGTGATTAACATAATACAGTATCCTATAGTTATAATTGTAGCTAGGTTTTAATCAAGGGTATTTTAATAGATTTATTAACGATGTTTACATTCCTTAATTGATAGCCTGAAACTTGAAACTGATTATCAATTGATTGGGCTTATGGTGTATTATCCATGAATAAATAGCATATAATTATACGGGCAATACTCTATCATGGTTGAGTTTTGTCATAATTTCAATCAATTAATAAAGTACTGAATCCTTCAATTTACTTGTCCATTTAAAATATGTTGCAGTATATGTTTACCTCGACCTGTACAGCTTTTCTTTCTTAAACCTTGTCTATAGATATATCTATTATAATTCCCTGATCGTGATATTCTGAGCCTCTCAAATACCTCAATTACTCTCATAATTATATACTATTGATCAATAGATATATCAAATTCCTGATTGACTAATAACTTTCGGTATGGGATCACTAACACTCTAATCAGGACCTAATTGTTAATAGATACGAAGCAAAGTTAGTGCTTCAATTTGCATTATTCGTATATGCCTACTTAAGTAGCGTTGAAGATAGAAAATGCGGAGCTGAGACACTTTGAGTCAAAGCTGTCTCTTATGTCTAACTAGATTTTGCACTCTTAAGCACTCACAACGGTGGTAAGCTTTCATTCAGTGAGGAAAAATAACGGGACCCAAGAGATTTTGAGGTTCTATATGCCATATGAGGGTTCATTTGATTAATTTACTATATATCATATTTCAGGGCAGTATACAGAAGGTATGTGGCTTGTACTGGTTTGGAGCCGTATACTAAAGGAGATGTTTTGGTATGCGTACAGTAATTGCTAAGCTCCAAATACTATCAGATTTACTACACCGTGCTCTAAGGCTTTGTTAAATTAATACATAAATACAGAAAGCTTCTATGAATGTTGAGTGGAGTATGCAGTATTAAACACTATAATTACATGTTGATAACCTCATATGATATTTCGGACCTGTGGTTTTAGTTTGTTGTTAAATTCCATAGATCTGGAATTTTTTTGATGAAAGGGCATCGCATTATTACTGGTCTGCGGATCTTAGGCAACAATAATATATATCATCCATTTTATTTTCTTTCAATTAATCTAATGTTACCACATTCCTGGATCCGCTTTACGCCCGCAGTGATGATGGCTGCTCAGATTTGAAATTTTTATTGTGATGTGTCAGCGGTTACGGTACCAGTCTAGACACCACTCTTCAATGATATTTCTACAAACACTGTTAAATTTATAGCCCTATAGGTCTTAAAAAGCCCTGAAAATCATACTATTACTGAGTAGCCTTGAGGCTAATGACTCCTCAAGAGTATGCTTATATCCAGTTGTAACAAAACGGTATTGCATTTTGTTTATGATATTATGATTTTCATAAATGCTAGGACATTAATGTAGATTTAGATCGTATATTTGGTGATTACATGTAAGTTGGTATCTTAAAGTATTGTTTTCAATGGCCTTGTAAATTTTGTCTGAAGGTGTTATCCGGGTTTCAAAGAAAGTGATTGATCAGAAGAGCTGTTAATTTAGTAATCCTGTGTAATGATCAGAATACTCGGAATAATATTTTTTTTTTCAAGAAAAAATCGAGAATTCTAAAATAAATTGATGCAAAAGTTGGTGAGATTTTTTTGATAATTATAATAATATCCAATTTAAAGTATTTTTTTACCATTGGAATGGAAATTAGATTATATTATAATTATAATACACCAAACAATTATTATCAGTCCAAACTCATCATCAAAACCCATGCACCTGAAAAAAAAAAATATTTTTCTAATTATTATTACCAAGGTTCAACGCCTAATCATGCATCATTATTGGATATTTTATAAGCTTTTCTATATCCATATATATATATATATTATAATGGACTATCGAGATCTCCATGTAATTGGCTGTAGTTCGGTGATATTGGCTATAATATAAACTTAAAGAAGCTGAAGGCTTTTGGTTGGCTTACTAATTGATTTCTAATGTAAAAAAAAAGCTCATTAATTAAAATTTTGAAATGGCTTTAACAGAAATTTGAAATCTATCAATTATTTCAAGCTTTGGATTTACACTAAGCTGGCAATAAAAAGTTAAAAATCTAGCAAAGTAAGTGTTATGATCCCCCTCTTTCTACTAGGCCCTAATGGGATTCGATGAGCCAATCGTATCCCCATATCCAGTCATGACAATAATGATTCCAGAGCCTACTTTTTATAATAATCATTAGATCGTGGTAGTCATCTCTTAAAACTTGATGGGCAGGCGAGATGTGTCTGATGGAGGGATGGTGATAGTAGATCGTGATTGGTCATTGTGGGATCATGATATAAAAAACCTAATCGTCAAAACTCAAATCAATAAAAAGTCAGATTATGTGGTTCTGGGATCATATATAATGATATATACCATGCAACTTAACTGGTGTATATGTCAATGGTAATGTTCGGCTACGATCTACGATGTTACGTTATTGATGACGAGTGGATGGATGTGATCAGAGCATTGATCTTGGATGTGATAATATATATTCTGTGATTGTAGGTCTTGTTTTTAGACCTGGTAATATTCATGACTGCATGTAGATTCTTGAAATTCTGGAGGTGATGGACAGAGAAAATAAGTCCCAGCGATTTGGATGCTATAAGTGGTGGCTAGAAACGATAACCGTTTTAACGACTTTGCGAGGTCCTTATCGTATAGCACCAG
Organism: Blastobotrys buckinghamii (nom. inval.); assembly: GCA_030579975.1. Taxonomy (NCBI): domain Eukaryota; kingdom Fungi; phylum Ascomycota; class Dipodascomycetes; order Dipodascales; family Trichomonascaceae; genus Blastobotrys; species Blastobotrys buckinghamii (nom. inval.). Next base: position 7,028 of record JAKTSB010000202.1, read on the forward strand.
TTCAGTGTTAAATATTGTTATTGGGTGTCTTGTCCGTTGATTTGGATCTGGATAACCAAACTTACACACTGTTTTTGGGGTTTGTGGAGTCAGAGCATCCGGATATTTTTAAGACTAAAACTTTGTTCATACAAACTGTTGTTCTATGCGTAATACCAAACGGTACTTCTTACGTACAGAACTTAAGCTTATAACTAATTGTACGAACCATGGCAAAGTCTGGTATCGTGAGCTGTTACTTAAACACCTTTACAAAGTCTCAGGTCCCCCTTTGAACCCCTTTAGCCTGGTACTTGACATGAATCTTGAATGAAGTTAAACTAAGTAATACTCAAATTTATATGATTGTTATCTTCACCAAAATACGAGACTACTATTTTGATGATAGGTAATAATTTATGTATCAACAGCTGGACCTATTTGCTTTATGAGTTTTTATATAATGTAGCGTTCAAGATAATCGATTTCAAATGCATGGACAAAAAAAAAATACGAGATTGAACATGATCAACTGAACCAGCTCTAAATGGATCTCTAACTTGTTCTATAATCACCGATATCATGTTTGAATAGTTTACGAAGTCTGAACCACTTAAAGCTAATCCACGATTCTAGCCAGGCACTGTATATATAGCAATTAGTACACATACATATTCACTAGCAATCTCAAATCTCAGGTGAGCACCATCATGATGATAATAAAGGTTTAGATCTCGATTCTGATTATAATCAGGCTTTCAATAGATTTACGATGGAGTTTTTATTTTTTGTTCCTCAAGCCACATCGTTCGAAGTCTGATAGTTGGATCATTGTTATTGTAAACGTTTAACCATGCGTAGAGAAGAGCCCTCACCTTATAAACCATCGAATCGTTCCTAAGAAGACGACTTTCAAGATTTTGATCATGATTATATCAACTTTATCTTTGGCCCAACAGTAAGTGCATATCTTATTATATATATATGATTACCATATCCTCCATATCGCCTATCGATTGAATCTATTTGATAATCTAATCCAGGTGGTAACAATTGTATACCTGAGAAAAAAATATTATTTAAACCGCTTGATACACCCCTTCCGAGTAGATTAACCGAAGCTCATTTTGCCTTTTGATAAAACTTAAGATATTATATTGGATAGAAAGTAGTTACGGTAATTTTACACCTTGCATGCGTCGAGGAATAATTTTGTGTCATTTATCCACCAAAATTTGAGGATTAAATTTTTATTGCCCGGGCCACGACTAAAATTCGATACTCGAGATCAGCAAGGTTTTTACTGCCACAAGGTAGACATAGATAACCCGAGCAGTGTCTGTTGGATTCAGTGCACATGCATGGGTACTTTAGATGATATCAAAAATCTTACCAATTTAAATTAAAGGTTTTAATAACTCGCTATAGAATCTGATATGCAATAATGCCATAATAATAATATATAGTTGGTCGACTAAAAAAATACTATAGCTGTCATGGTTGATGGATGTAATTATATTATAAGGATATACCATTAATAAACCAGCGTTAATGCAGTATTAGGATACAATACGGTAGGTATACTTATCTGATGCATATGTCCAAATACAATGTTATGCACTTCTTATTTAAATCGTGGCCAAATTTTGAGCTGGAGAGCTTTGAAGGTGTAAGCCACTCCAGTTATAAGCTTGATTATTTTGACCCTCAATTCAGGATACTATTAGAACTATTTTGCTATAATTTTTAGTTCTCTGCAATCTGTTTAAAACATATCTAAAGAAAAATTAAATATGCCTGTGATCAGGTTTTTTTTAAGGTATATATAGTACAATTGATAAAAGTCTACTAAAAAGCTTTTGAGGCTTTATCATATCCAGTGGTAAATATCCCATCATTAATACTGTGAACAAAGTTTACATTGAATCGTACCAAAATGAGAGAGATATTATTACCGTGAGACTATAGTGTCGAAACTTGAGGAAGCAGCAGTTATTTTCAAGTTTGACCGCTTGTTCCTCCTTTCTAGAATTCAATACCATGCGTACGCCCATCCATCATAGTCGACTTTATAATGTTAGGATGCCCATTGCGATATTATGATAGCGGATATTTTATGTAACGACGACAGCTCCATTCAAAATATATAAATCTCGAAGCCCGCGATGAATGACAGTAAGCCAGCCAATCATGAGCATCTAAAAACCCACCATATCTAATTGAAATTACCATGGCAACGTTCCAGGATCATAAATACTGTATATCCAATTAATGAAAACGGCATCCAACCAATTGCTGCCACCCACAATTTAAACCACGTCTGTTTTTCTAGCTAGCAAGCCTATAGTACGTATACTGGAACGCGGTAACCCTAGGCTTTGAACCGGCTGAAACCCTCAGGTGCACCGATCACTTCAGCTTACTTGGTAAAGCGGGCTGAAAAAAGACATTTGACGCGTTCCTGGCGGCACAAACTTTCTTTTGTGGCCCAAGTATTAAAGCAACTGAAACTTGTTTTGGGTTGGGATTCAGATTTTAGAAAACCCCTGACAATTTTGTTTTTGCCCGGGACTAACTTTATAAGTATAGTAAGATGCTGTATACAGTTAACTAATAGTGACCTTTATTAAGCTAAAGAAGAGAAGAATAATACCACAAGCTGATTTTTTGTTTATCACAAACGAATTAAAATATTTACAAGAAACAATGATAATATGAGCTTTTGCTTAATTGGTAGCCAGCCTAGATGAATGATTTACATATCTCTATGAATGGATACCAATTTTGTGACAGCTAAGGCTTGTTGAGAGTTGTGAAGTATACAAGCAAGGAAAACTCAAATCAAATTAATTGCATATTTACACTTTAGGTTTATAGGTCCAAGGCAAGGTACCATATATAGTATTGATATGATCCTATTGATAGAATTTATATTAAAATTAAGTTGTGGCTGGATGTATACGTGAAAATATTTGCACTGGTTATATCCCTTAAATTTCTGACTGCTGAGAAAATCAAGGTGACACTGCATTTCCCATCATAAGCATCATACATGAGGGATCGATGCACTAATCATCACTTCAATTGTAACTTTGAAATAATTACAGTAGGTTCAGGACTTTAGCCTATTTTTTAATTTAAATTGATTTATCAGAAATTCAAGAAACTCTGCCAGCAGTTGGCCTACAATGAAGCGGGTTGAATTGGTCCCCAGTATACTATATATCTATAGTGAGCTATTGATTATTTACGATATTCTCAAGGATTTTCTATACACTTACCATTTTGTAAAAAGTCATTCTCTATGTATCTTGTAGGTGTGCTATACCAGTAGTTGCTTCTATGGTTAGAGATCTTGAGGATTACACAGCTCAAGCCTGGTATGTGGGCACCTTGGACGTGGATTCGGATGCTCTAAGATGCATTGATCAGCATTTATATATCCCCAAAGTGGTTGCATAAATGACAGAACCCTGCAATTTTGGAGCTATCACCAGTATTATAGGCCTTCACTGTATACTATAGTATGGGTATAAAAAAGACTGACATGAAGCACTATATATATATAATATATATATAACTATATATATATAATATATATATATATATATTCGGATATATATAGATTTATATACAGCTGCACCTAGGCTAAGAGTTACTACCTGCACATCATTGGATTAAATTAATCCATGCATGGATGCATGGTGTAATATTATATGACTGAAAGTTATCAAAAGAGACCTTGAATGATGGTGAATGAATTAGTTTAAGTTATACCTTCTTTTACTACTGTAAAGTCGCAAAGTTCAAGCATCTTGTATATTTAGCTTTATAGCTCTAATATAGCTCTATTACCAAGCTCTTATCCATAAAAAAAGTAAAAGTATTCATTTAAAAAAAAAAAAATCTAGAGGTGGTAATACAACAGCACATATTTTACTATCCTCAATGTGCAATCACGAGTATTAACCTTCATTATAAAAAATTTCTGGTTTAAAACTGCTCCAACTGTACTATATCCAGACTTACGCCATCATTTTACCGATACAGATACATGTAGTATCCAGGATATCAGTATAATATAGTAAAAGAGTCTTCTCTATTAGCATTTTATAATGTATACTGTGCCCGTGCTGATGTGTAGCCAGCTGTAAGGGAAGATTAACAGCAGCTTCCGAAAAGTAAATTAATGATAAAGCACTGATTAGACTCAGTGGCGACTAATTTGTCAATTTGCAGTTGTAAAAAAAAAAACATCCAATAAAATTGATGCAGCTTTGATCATCATCCCTGTCCCTGAAATTATTTCAGATTTTACAAGCTTTCGAATACGCGAGCCTATCATTACTTTATTAGTGGTACCAATAGGATTGACTCATAAGCTGATGAACCCATCCTAACCACCTCATATATTGCATACGTCGATCCATAAATACAATATTTTATTAAACATATATTATAAATAAATACTGCTGGTGTTAGTAGATAAGATACATAGATGGTAAACTTGGTTTCATTGCCTGTACTAAACTTATGTCGGTATCAAATCCATCTTAATGGAATAAAAAATCTAAACCAGTCAAATATATATAACTAGCCATGTTGAATTTCAATAACAGTCCCCTATTGAAATGAGATGCATGAATTTTCAAGATAGATATATATTAACCAAAGTCAAACACCTGTGATTGGTACTTCATCACTCTATGATAATGACCTATATTAGGGTATTTGGATGTAGTTTGAACTGCAGTATTCACGTACTGAGATATCACCTACAATCACAAATTCACTAAGCAGTCTAAGAGCTCTAATTTGATAAAACATTTAATTGGTGATATATATAGCTGTTGTAGCGCTGGGAACCGTAACCCTATAGACATAATGTGTACCCCCGAAATCAATAACACTCGGTCAATTATTAATATAATTCAAACATAAATCAGCACCACTGGTAGTTCAAATCTTTAACAGCTGGTAATATATGACAGCTTGAAAAGAACTCTTTTTCTGCTAGTGTCAAACTACTGCTACTTCAAATTCCTTTAAAGATTGTTAAAGTTTAAGTGGTTCAAATTCTGTCAGGTGCACATGCTTCAAGATATAGAGTATGCTGCTAAGATTGATCAAGATATCCTGCAGATATGCCGGCCATTATGTTACTTAGAGAGACTTAGTAAAATTTTAACATAAAACACGTACAACGTTTATACTATAGCCTCACGCAATTACAAGGATTAGCCATTACTTTCACACGCGGCTCCATTTCCTGGAGCTAATCTCCATGTCGCAGATGCATAACATTCATTTCCCGAGCAGCATTAAGAAATAGCCTGTTTAATCGATGACAGACGGTGCCTGGTATTTAATACGATTTAAAGCTAACCTTGATTCTCCTTCATTTTTTTACTGTTACGCCATTTCATTCAGTGCATGGCATTAAATCAGTAGTATGTTCTTCTGATGGAAGCTAATGCCGACACTATTAACAGCTACAATGAATGTGCGTTATTGGATTACTCTGGACTTTCTAAATACACCATATAGGAATGATAATGCAAACTATCCCCAAGATCTAGAATTAATTAATCAACAACCCATGACCGATGGGACTTCTTTCGATATATTGACAAAGAGTTCTAGAATGCCTTGTGTTCATATATTTCTTCGATACCATATATTCTATAGGTTGGATTTTAAATGTACTTTTTAACTTAAAATCATGACTTCCAATTCAATTTAAGAACCCCCGGTTGATAAGATTCTGTGCATTAAAATCACTTGTTATTGCATGAATAAATTAAACAAAACGTCAATTACACCCATTATAATATAGGTTATCTTATCCTGGATTGAAAACTCATATTATATCTAATACTCTAGTGTATCGGTACATGGTGCATTCATTTATGACCACGCATAAATTGTCTTATTTAAGGTAAAAATAATACTACACTTATATTGGAAGAATTTGTTCTTACCCTTAAGAATTCGATCGATACCTTTTACTTTCACGCCTTAAGTTATAATTACATTCAAATATGCACAAGGAAAGATTTGCCAATTGCAATAATTTCTAGTAATATAATTATCATACTAAGGCTTTAAATGATGAGAATTTTTTCGTTTACAGTGTAAAATACCTATAGTCAAGAAGACTCCTGTACCTACCCCTGAAAAATCCAGATTTCTGGCTCAGGATACATCTGACTATATAGCATAGGCCCACTCTATCGACAAAAAGTTGAAACTACAAGTAAGCTTATCCTCCACTGAGTTTTTAATCTGACTGATCCCGCTTTAGTTAAGGTACTATCTAAACTTTGTTTCTAACACCACTTCTACTAGAAGCATATCTATGTAGCATGATACAATATAACAACATAGCATTTTCTGAAGCTGCCACTGTATCCATCGATAAAATACAGTAACAATTGATCCAAGCACCTGTATTAAGATATTACATATATTTTCATACAAATTTAATTCAACTTGACAAAGCAATTATATATCCTGTTATCTTGATATTAATTTATTAACAAACCCCCAAGGACTTATTATTACGAATTTAATATTTTAGCATATACATATCAATCAGATATGTTGTAAAAGAATGCGAGTTCGAATGTACAGTTCCCAAACCTTAAATCTCAACAAGTTGTTACAACTTTCTACTTGCACTTTTATTTCCAAATTCCAACATTCCCAGATTTGTCAATCATAGTTATATGTACAATTGTACAACAAAAGCTCAACCTAATCACTTCCAAATCCAAACACCCATGACACTTTTTAGTTTGCTCTTGCATTAACAATACCTAAAGACATCACTTTCAGGTAGTATTGTCACCTAATGAAGAATTGTGCGTTGATTTTCTTATGATTGATCATGGATCGTAAAAAATTTCCACTCCAAATTTAAAGCCCTTACATTAACAATTAATCGATCGAACCACAATTAAGTGCCTGGTGAAAAACGCATCCATGCTTGAACCGCAAATAGTTGGAATCGGTTGTCAGGGCCGAGCAATTTTTTTTTTTTAATTTTTTTTTGAAAATGTCAAAGGATCTTACTTTGATTATATCGATTGGATCTTATTTTTTGATCAAAATGTTTTAACAAGTCTTGATCGATCTTAATCGAGAGCTGTAAATTAATATAGAAAATACTTTCATTTCCCATTCTTGTAGTGTCAATTGATGGGTTTTGGTTTTAGCGGTTATAGGAGTCCTACCGAGTACTATGGCAAGTAGAACGTATAATTGAATAAGCAGCTGTGGTAATATCCGATATTCTTGGGGCTCATTAATTGTTTGATATTCCAGGATATTACTATCTTAGTTAATATTCAAAGTTAAAAACTATGTAATTCAATTTTAAATGTTATATGGTAACTGCATTAAATCTATACAGATAACTTCAGACCTGAAGTGGTTAACAATTGTGATCTCAACTCCAAACAAGAAACTTTTCACAATTTTACTCACAGTAGATGAATAACGCTACTGCACCGAAGCTTCTAATTGGCTCAAACCCCAAATTTCTCATTTATTCTTTTATTCCGATCTGTCTGCTGAAATTCCATGTATAATTTCCTCTAGTGCTTTATCTACAATTATACGAATAGCAGTCAGAATATAAAAACTGTCTATGTATTATTATATACATGTAAATTGAGAGAAGCATTGGTGTCCTTTCGGAGATTTTTTAGCCTATTATAGATTCTAGCATTATAGTTACAAAATACTACAATGACACTTTCCATTTGTTAATGTAACACCATGATTTTTTCAATCTTGCAATCTTTTTCATATCCTGGTGTACTAACTCAAAGTGCTAAACTCAATTATATATGTTTGAACATTCCGCAGTTATGATACATCCTGATTATGAGTGGACTTGAATTATGACTTATAAGGGTCTAACAGACCAATATTGAAGCTCACTTGTAACATAAAAGGTATAAGCTCGCTTATAGAAGGTTCCTTCTGTTGCAACAAACCCCTGTTCTTGAGAATCACTCATGTAACCTGTACAAGAAACTGACTATAACTAAACTTGATAAATAGATATGCCACGAAGCTCTGCACCCATTGCTGCTATTATATTATGGTTGAAAAGCTTTAAATCAGAGTCAATGAAGATAAGCCAATAAAAGAGTGATCCCTGATTAGATCAATACCGGAATAACCGTAATCTTATTGTCTTTCCCCGCCCCCTTTCTGACCTTACGTCAATTTGGCTGGAATTTCCGTAATGATACGGTCGATTACCTCAAAGTCCAACCACTATAGTACTTATAATTTGATCCTTGATCGTTATATTTCACTACATGTGAGTTGATATATATTATACTATAGAGGATAATCTCAATGAATCGATATCTGTAACATTTACCGCGCATGCAATCACGATCCAGAGTTCTTCCAAAGTTTGATCCTCAAGGTTTTTGACAGTCGCATTTAAGTTTGTATCAGCACCTTATAATAAGAAATGATTGATCTTCTCTTTTTTGAAAAAAAAATAAAAAAGGGGGATTTGAAAAAAACGGTTGTTCTGGTATCCATATATGTTCATGTTTGCAAGCATTTCAAAGGGCCAGTTAGATCGAATTTGCGCCATCGATCGAGAAATGGCGGGTTTTGGTAATTAAATGGTAGATATTCCTCAGCAAAATTTGTTGAAGTTTCATTCGTAACGTTGCAACTGTAGTCTCTTGATGCATTTTTCTCATGATACATCTATAAAGTAGCAGCAGTGATAATAGAAATATTAAATTAATACGGGTTTGTTAAATTGAACATTAAAAATTTCTTTGAGGGTTTAGTGCACATGGTACTAAACTTGTCCACTTCACTCATATATCAACAGTAATATGTTAGCTGAAATAACCTATCAGTGTGATTTGACTCCATAAAACCTAATGATCCTACAAATTCTTTTTTTTCTAAAATATAACTGCAGCTGCCAGTTATGGATCAATTTGACTCCATAAAATTAAACTATTGATCCTACAAATTCACTATTTTTTTTAAATTAAATAACTGCAGCTGCCAATTATGGATCAAGTTGTGTTCACCAAATCTCTAAGGCGACAGGAATATCTTGTGATGTTTATTTTCCTCTATGGAATACAATTATTGAAGAAAACCTTGAAATTTTATATCAAGTTATGAGTTCATCAAGTTTATTTTTTCAGCTTGAACAATGGTGCTCTCTTGTTAATATAAGCTATAGAGACTCAGTAACGTGATTTAATGTGGGGTCAGGGGTTAGGGCCCACTTATTTCCTCATGGTGGATACGACCTTCTGAGACAAGATTACAAGTATTTATGGACCTATTACTGTGGTACAATTGTACGTTAGCTATATGCGAGCTTGTCCTTAAGTACACATTCGACTTTGTACTTATACAATCTGGGTACTTGAAATTCATGATAAAATTAAAAATGCTATCTGGTATTTCAAAATTCCCCATGGAGACTTGGCTGATAAATGTGCATTCATTTGAAGTCTCAAATTTGAGAATAACGATGTTCCACAACTTTCAAAGATAATTAAACGTATCTAAAGGCTCTAATATTAGCTCTTGTTAAAGTTTTGTAAAAAATGAATTATAATTGATGTATACGATATATACGGCAATGAATACCATGAGTAATTGCTGTTTTAATTACGCATGCACCTCAAGAATAGCAATGTGATTATTTCAAAAATAGGAACTGGATCTTAATGATCAACAACAATTAATTATGATAATCTCATGAATTCAATAAAGTTAATGTTATAAAAATATAAAATATCTATAGCAAATGCATAGTAAAAATTCTCTTCATGCCCACGCACTTCAGTACTAATTCCATTCACTTCAAATTCCAAACTTCTCTATATATAACAATTTTATCCAAGTCTTGCAATTTACCTGCAGTATTCACACGGTAAAAAAACCCACTAAATGAGTTAATTGAGCTACCTGAAAAAAAAATTTAATAAAAATAAGTTCTTTTAATGGAAATAACCAAATGGGAGTAGATAACCACTTCTTTTATTACTAAAAATACCAATAATCGTACACGCTTAGTCAGACTAGGCCAGAATTAAATTCCCACGGTACGGTATACTATGACATGACTTTCCAACACGTGTATTTACTACCACCAGATAATTATTTCTATGAATACTTTTTTCTGCTATTATATATAATTTACGAGATTTAGACTAATTAGATTAAACCACCAATATAAGTGCTGTATACTTGTACCATTCATTGCTTAGGCAAATCTTTCTAAGCCGCACGAGAGTGATGGTATTCCGAGGCTACGACACGTGAGAAACGCGGGTGGTTCTTGATTGGGTAAAATCCCACATTGTCTCTCTTTTTAGATTGAATCTTATCATGCATACTAAGTTGGGTACAATTTAAAAACCTTTTAATATGAAATTCTAAACAATTCAAAAATCCGGCCTATTCATTAAGATACTTCCTGCATAACCAATAATAAAAAATAAAAAGGAAATTACAATATAAAGTTCAAATTAAGGTATTAAAATCTTGTCTAGTTTCCTGAACCATAAGACAAGTTTGTATTTTTGTTTAATTAAAAGAAAACATATATATATATAATAAATAAAAACAAAATGATTAGTATCAAATTAAAATATTCAATAAGAGCTTTACAAACTCATATTTTCAAACCCTTCTGAAGCATCTTGTACACGTCTCATTTGGCTTCTTTTAGCCCCTAATGATGGACTACCCATTTTGGGTGATAATCCAGGAGATACAGCTCTTCTTTTAACATATTGCTCACCCATCATTAATTCAGCTTTTCTTTTTGGAGCTGGTTTGAAACTATCAGAATCATCAGTATCAGTCATATATCTCCCTCTATTTTCTAATGCATAAAATGATAATCTTCTTTCTATATTTGAGTTGTTAGTATTGTTAGTAATTTTGTAGTCGTCATGGTCGTCATGGTTAGTATTGTTATTAGTATTTGGCGTATTATTAGTATTAGTAGGTGTAGCAAGTTCAGTATCAGTAGTGGAATCAACTATTGACATTATTGAATTGGTTCTTACTTTGGGTATCGGGGTAGTTAAACCTTGGTTTGTATTCCAAATATTATTTCTATAATATCTTCTATTAATCATTTCAACATTGTTTTTATACAAATCATCATCATCATCAAGATTATAGTCATCATCATCATCTCTCAATGCTTGAGTAACTTGAGCTTCTCGTCTTATTTCACAATCCATGGGACTTTGTTCATCTTGTAATTCTTTTGATATTCTTAAAAAATGTTTGGCTTTTGGTTTCAAAGTTCTAGAACTTGTATATAATTGTCGTATTGTTGCTTTTGGTTGTTTATCTAATTCAACTAGACTTGGTCTCCTACTACTTAAACTCATATCTGAATCATATCTTTCTTCATCACTTGAACTAGATTCTGGTTGTTCAGGTAAATACCCACTTTCAAATCCTAATGAACTAACACTTGTGCTTGGGCCGAAATATCCTTGAGTATTAAACTTATGGTTTGTTGAACTTGATGATATTCTTTGATTTGTAGGGTGAGTATGACTGGGTGATTCTGGTGTTGAAACTACTGAGCCTGATGAACTGATTGGTGGTTTGAAAGAATCTCCATTACGGGTGGACATGAATTTGTTGGTTAACTCATACCTTAGCCGTGGAGTTGTTGGTGTATCACCATTCATTCTTTTGTTTCCAATACTTATCAGATAGTATATAAACTAAAAGAAAAGAAATAAATAAATAAATATAAAAAATATGGTATAGGTTAAACAAGTTCTATTAGGAGAAGAAAAAAAAAAGAATACTATTTTTGGGAACAATATTTTTACATCAACAAATTTTTTTTTTTTTTTTTCTATATTAAACAAAAAATAAATAATTAATAACCTGGTGGTGGGCGCGTTTTTTTTTTTTAATTTTTTTTTTATTATTCTCTAACTCTCTTGCACTAACTAATAGAAGCCATTTCCGCGTCAATATCATCATCTTCTCGAGGCTCATAATAAGCATGATCCACCGAGATTTTACGTCCCATCAGTTCAATACCATTGAAGTTATCAACGGCTAGAACTGTCGACCGTTGATCTTCGTATTTCAAGAATGCAAACCCTTTTGATTTTCCGGTGTCCTTGTCTCGAATAATTTTAACATGAATTGGATTACCAAATTGTGAAAAGATTGTTAATAAATCACCTTCTGTAAGGTCATAACTTAACCCACCAATGTAGATATATGCAGTGTCTTTGTAGTCATTATGCCATGATGCTCCTATTGATGTTGCTTCTTTTAATTCTTGATTGTTAAGTCGTTCGATTTCTTTAATTTTGTTCATTGTTTGTCAGTGGTAGAAGTCGAATTTAAAGTGTTTGTCGGAGTTGATGAATCGGCATTGTTGTATAATTTACTTAACCATCGGTTTAATAATAATTCTTCAACTGGATCTCTTTTACGTTGATCAATAACTTTTTGATATCCACCATCTTTTTGAGCTTGTTGGATTACTTTTTTAACAAATTGATGCTCTGTTGATGATGATATTGAACCATCCATAAACCATTCTTTAATATTTTTAAATGCCATTTCCTCAGTTGGTGTAATTGCTTTGTTGATTGTATGATCAACAGCTTTCGTAACAATAGTTTTCCTATATTCCTTTGAAGAAGTATAACTACTACTTAAAGTATTATCATATGTCATACCATCATCGGGCTTAATTGTATCGAAATCCCAACCTTCATCATCTTCATCATTAACAACCCCAATTGGTGCGACAGTTTGAATAGTTGGTTGATAAATCCTTGGTTTTTTATGATTACTTTTCAATTGCTTTCTTTCAATCAATTTCAATAAATGTTTTTTATTACCAGCGTTTTTAATAAATCGGTGTTTCAATAAATTTTTAACTGACATTCGTTTATTGGGATCTTTTTGTAAACATTGAACAATAAAATCTTTAAAATCATTCGAATATTTATCACCATCTAATCTTGGTGCATCATTATTTGGAATATAAAATAAAACTTTCATTGGATGATAATTACTCAATGGAGGCTCACCTTTGGCAAATTCCATAGCTGTAATCCCTAAAGACCAAATATCTGCTTTATATCCGTAGTCTTCTTGTTTAATTACTTCAGGTGCCATCCAAAATGGCGTACCAACAAAAGTATTTCTTCTTGATAAATTATTCGATAACTGTGTTGCTACCCCAAAATCTGCAATTTTAACATCCCCATCTGCCGATACCAATACATTGGCAGCCTTAACATCACGATGAATTTTTCCATTATCATGTAAATATTTCAATGCTAATAATAATTCTTTACAAACAATTGAAATACTTTGTTCATCAAATGGCCCCGGTTTTAGTAAATCCAATCCAGATCCTCCACCTAAATATTCCATAATAATCCATAATTTATATCCTTTAACAAAACATCCATAATATTTGGTAATTCGTTCATCTTTACATCCTGCTAATATTGCAATTTCCTTTTGTATTTCATCAATATCATCATCACTATTTTCCATATCAATTTTTTTAACCGCTACTACTCTATTCATAACATTATCAACAGCTCTATAAACAACACCGAAACTTCCACTACCCAGTTCTTCTAATAATGTGAATTGTGATGCTGAAAAATTTCTTGGTTGATTTGAATTATCATTTGTTAATGTAGTATAACTTGTTGATACAGACTCTGCATCTGAGGATGACGAAGACCTGCTTCTTGATGAAGTATAAGAATCCATCTTCTATGATAGTTCGTGCTTGTTCAGAAGTTGAAATTTTTTTTCCAAGTTCGAAATAATAAAAAAATAATAAAAGGGGGGTTGTTTAATACCGGATATGGTTCCCTATAATGCTTGTACTATAAGTAAATTGTTTGTTTATTTGTAATAATAAAAGACGAAAAAAAAGTCCTCACTGTTTTTGGTTTTTTTTTTTTTGTGAATTCAAATCTTAAATTGTACAGCCGATAAGTTTTTATTATGATGCTAGAATGTTTATTTTTGTGCAGGGATTAAATTTCACACAATCCTTCAGTGAACGTTGAAATTCTCAGATTTCAAGATTCACAACAACGCGATAAGTCAGATCGGATCTATGTCAGTCACCATTACGTAACAGTCGCCACAAAATACCCGGAATTCCGATAAAGACAGCTATAGAAGGGCAGACCGACCCGATATTTTTTCATTAAATTTTTTTTTTTTTTTTTGATAAAATCGGCTATCAAAAACAAGCGACATTTTTTTTTGCCATTAAAAGAACTCAACAAGAAAAGGAATTTATTTATTTTTTTTTTTAACTCTACGAATAGGAGTACTGAGAAGAATGAATACTAATGTTCAAATTAACACCATCTAAAAGATTAATCCCTATAAGACCTATACAATCAAGATTTTTCAATACTAACAAATTCACACAATCTACTAACAAATTCGCAAATTTATTATTAAGAAAACAAAAAAAACCGACATTAGCAATAGATCAACCTAGAATAGGTTCAATACAATCATCAACATCAAAAACATTAAATGATTTGATTTTAGAAAGAAGTTTAAGCCCGAAATCAATAGGAGATCATTTAGTTCGATGTACTATTTTTGATAAGAATGGGAACGTTAGAATTATGAGTGGTCAATTCTCTAGATCGGAATTATTATCAAAACATGGGCTATTACCTCGTGATTTAAGAAAATTAGACACTGGTATCTCAACAATTGTTCCTTCGATTTTGGTTAGAAAAAATTCTATCTTAGTCAATTTGTTACACATAAAAGCATTAATTAAAAGTGATACAGTATTAATCTTTGATGAATATGGATCAACAGATTCAAAGACTCAAAGTGTCTTTATGTATGATTTAGGTCACAAGCTAAAACATGGTACAAAAACTATGGGTGGATTAGCATATGAAATGAGAGCTTTAGAAGCTATTTTTATTTCTATTGTTACTGCATTAGATGCTGAAATGCAAGTTCATACTACAGTATTAAATGGATTATTGGATGAGCTAGAAGATAACATTGATAGAGAAAAGTTGAGATATTTATTAGTTCAATCCAAAAAATTATCATCATTTTATCAAAAAGCTGTGTTAATTAGAGATGCCATTGAAGAAATGTTTGAACAAGATGAAGATTTAGCTGGAATGTATTTAACTGAAAAAGAACATGGTAAACCAAGAGAAGCTGATGATGATCATTCAGAAATTGAAATGTTGTTGGAATCTTATTATAAACATTGTGATGAAATCGTTCAAACAGTTGATAATTTAATTTCAAATATTCGTTCAACAGAAGAAATCATTAATATTATTTTAGATGCTAATCGTAATAGTTTAATGTTATTAGACTTGAAGTTTCAAATTGGTACTTTAGGTTTAAGTGGTGGAACCTTTGTTGCATCCTTATATGGTATGAACTTGGAAAATTTCATTGAAGAATCTTCATATGGATTCGCAAGTGTTTGTTCTGTTGTTGGTATTAGTTCCATTTTAATAATTATTTATTCTTTAAAGAATTTACGAAAAATTCAACGAATCACCATGATGAATAAAAATAAATAGATTATATTTCTTTTTTTTATAATAATTCTTTGTACATATATATATATAGACTAGATGAAAAGATACATACAGTAATAATAAATTAATAATTTAAATCATCGTCGTAATGATTTGCTACATCTTGATTAGATGGAGGTGGTGGTCTTGAAGGTGGTGGCGGTAGTGGTGGATAATTCTTTGATGCATCATTATAAGGCATTGGTACAACACCTGGAGGACCGCCTTTATTATATGGTGGAATTGGTGGTGCATTAGTCTTGTATGGTACAGGTGGTGGTGGTCCGTTGGAATTCCTATATGGTGGACCATTATTGTTTTTATTATGATAAGGAGGTGGTGGACCGTTATTATTCTTATGATATGGAACTGGTGGCGGTCCATTGTTATGTTTATGGTAAGGAATTGGTGGGGGTGACCTACCAATTCTTGTCTTTTTATATGGTGGTGCAGGTGCATCACCATTTTGGTTAGCATGTCTATTATTATGGTATGGAGGTTTTGGTCCATTATTCCTTCGATCTTGGAAATCTCTTCTGTTGTTGTGACGTCTATTATTTCCTCGATAATCATTGTTGTCGTGACGTCTTTTGAATCCATCATAACTGTTATGATGGTGATAGTTATTATGATGCTTGTGATGATGGTTATTGTTATTGTAATGATAATTTCTACCCCAATCTTCATCTTGTCCATTATAAATATGAACTTCTTTATCAACATTTGGTGCATGTGGGATATTATTAGCTGCGCCTGCTCTTTGTCTACTCTCCATTTCATGTGAACTTGGGTATAACGGTATATCTTCCTGTTTACAAGGTAATGGGTCACTTGAAAAGAATCGATGACTTAATGCACTAATAGCTGTAGCTCTTGTTAACGGATTAAGATCTAATAACTCTGATAATAATGATATACCAAGTTTATCCATAGTTTTGAATTCACTTTCTAATTGTCTTCTACCAGTCCATTGAACATTGCTAACACCAGGTAATTGATTGAAATACGCCATTGTTTCACTATTTGGAGCCCCCAATAATTGAATGATTTTATTACCTTGATCAATATCACTTGATCCCATTAGGATTGGAGATCTTTTGTACATTTCACCAAACACACAACCTATCCCCCACATATCAATAGCTGTTGTATATTTATCCAATCCAATAATCAATTCTATTGGCCTATACCATCTAGTAACAACCATCTGAGTATATCTATGTTGTCCCTCTCCAGCACCATGACCTGCAATCGGTGGATCACCTCGATATTTTCTTGCTAAACCAAAATCTGCTAGTTTAACTGTACCAAAATTATCAATCAAAATATTAGCGGTTTTGATATCTCTATGTAAATACATTTGTTGATGCATAAAATTTATTCCTTTTAATATCTGAATCATATAACATTTTATTACCGGGAGTTCTAATTTAACATTTGGATTCTGTAATAACCCACATAAATCATGATCCATATATGGGGTTACCATATAAACACTACCTCTTTTCTTCTTATCATCATCACCTTTATCTTCATTTGCTTCAAAGCTCATATCAACAACAGGAATAATATTTTCATTCTCCAAATCTTTAAGAATTTTAATTTCTCTTAATGCAGTTAAGGGGAATCCTTCTTTTTCATTATGATAAAAAATCTTTTTCAGTGCTACGATCTGAGTTGTAAATTTGTGTTTAGCTTTATGAACTTCCCCAAAAGTCCCTTCACCAAGTTTCTCCAGCATATCATAGGTATCTTTGACTGCCGAACAGCCAAAGTATTGATGGTTCATTCTTGGATGTCAGAGAAAATGAGTGTCAATGTTGTGTGTGTGTTGTAATAACAAGAAAAATTTAAAACACGCACAATGAATTTTATGAGAAAAAAAAAAAAAATCAATTAAAGCTCTACAGATTATTTAAAAAAATAAATGCTTGCACAAAAAAAGCTTGGGATCGCATCACTGCACCAAATCTCAAGGTGTTGTTGCCTTAACGCCTCACTAATTTTTGTTCCCTTCTTTATGCTTATCGTGAAAATACAAAATTCAAAAGTGGTGTCGCGCACCGGGTTTTTTTACAAGGCTTTGACTGATTCGGTATCGACTTTGTTTGCACCACTACTCCACAACTTTAACAATTCAAACAATATAAAAGATGATGAAGAGATTTGTTAGATCTTTTGCAACTGATGCAAAAGCAATTGTATACTATAATTATGGTGAACCTTTGGAAAAAGTATCACTATTAAAACATAAGCTAGAAGATCCAAAAGATAATCAAGTTTTGATGAAATTATTAGCATGTCCAATTAATCCTTCAGATATTAATCAAGTACAAGGTGTATACCCAGCAAAACCAAAGTTAACTACAGATTTAGGTTCCAATGAACCATGTGCAGTTGGTGGTAATGAGGGAGTATTCGAAATTTTAAAAGTTGGTTCAAAAGTTACTAGTTTAAAACCTGGTGATTGGGCAGTACCTCAAGTTGGTAATTTTGGTACCTGGAGAACTTATGCCTTATGTAATGAAAAAGATATGAATGCAATTAAAGATCATAGTAAAATCACTCCAGTGCAAGCAAGTACAGTTAGTGTTAATCCTGCTACAGCTTATCAAATTTTACATGAATTTGTTAAACTAAATCCAGGTGATTGGTTTATTCAGAATGGTGCAAATAGTGGTGTTGGTAGATCTGCAATCCAATTGGGGAGATTATTTGGTATTAATAGTATTAATATTGTTAGAAATCGTGACAATTTAGATGATTTGAAACAAGATTTAACATCATTAGGTGCTACTAAAGTTGTTACTGATGAAGATATTAGTTCCAAAAGTTTCAGATCAACTATTAAAGAATGGGTTGGTGATAAACAAATCAAATTAGCTATGAATTGTGTTGGTGGGAAAAACTGTACTAATATGATTCGGCAATTATCACCAGGTGGACATGTTGTTACTTATGGTGGTATGTCTAAACAACCTGTTACTATTGGTACTGGTGATTTGATTTTCAAAGATATTCATGCTCACGGGTATTGGTTATCAGCTTGGGCTGCTAAAAACCCAGAAAAACGATATGAATTGATTTTGAAATTATTAAATTTAATGGGTGAAAAGAAATTGAAAGATATTCCAGCCACTCAACATAAATGGAGTGATGATGATTTTTTGGAAAATTTCAAAAAAGCTTTAGATGATTCTCTAAACTCTAGAGGTAAACAAATTATGGTCTATTAAAATATAACATATATAGTACACATATAAATGACTTGAGAAAAAAAAAAATTTTTTTTTTAATCATAAAAAAACCTGAAAATTTCATTAATAACTTTATATAAAACACTAAAAATATAAAAAGAAAACAATCATAAACTATTATTACTTGCAAGAACAATCAGATGGGCACATACATTCAATGTTCTTCATTTCACAACCACAAAATGGTTCTGCAACAGCGGCAGTTTTATTCATGGAACAGCAAGATGAGGAAGAGTTGGAACTGTTTGTTGCCAATTTAGAAGTTTTATCAGTTAAACTTTCGATATCACCATTAGTTAAAGTTCGAGCTTGAGTAGTAGTCATTGCATGAGATGGTGGGATATCTAAACCTGGATTAGCCAAGAAGAAATTTCGTGGTCTTAATAACAAAGTCATTGGTTCCCGTGGCATAATTGGGAAATCTTCTGGAGATGGGAAATGAGTAACTCCAAAAGTATGATATACAACAACTGGTTTATTTTCAATAGAAGCTTTACCATCACCAATCCATTCAGTTAATCCAACAGTTGGTTCACCTGAAGTTTGAGGAACATGAGCCCCAGCTGGATAAATTCCATCATCTTCTAATGGGACAACATGAATATGATTTCTTGCAAAACCTGCTCGTTTCCAAACCAATGAACCTTCTTTAGCTAATAAAGGTGGACATTCTTTTGAAACTAATTTATAAGAAGCTGGTTTACCACTATATGCATTAATGGAATTTGGATTGTACATATCCCAACTTCTACCAGTTCTAGAGTCATAATTAGTAATTGCTTCACCAGCTGTCTTGAAAACAGTCTTTTTAGCATAGAATGCGTTACCATATTTATTATCTTTATGACCAACTGGGACTTCTGATGGAACTGCATCAGTCATTGCAACAGTATTATTATCACCATCAATAGCTGGTTGTAATCTTAAACTGAATAAATGTTGATGATAATGAGCATTAACACCTGGATAAACTTGAGTACCATAAACAGTTTCTTCATTAACACCCATCGCATAAGTATTTAAAATCCCAGTTAGTTTAATTTCTAATTCAATTGATGCATCTTGATGGAAAATCCAATAAACCATATATTCATAATTAGCAGCAGTGAAAATTTGTGAAATAACTAATTTAGTTCCTCTTGTAACAATAGAAGTTTTAAAATCATCTCTAAAATCAGAATGTTTAAATAAAACCCCATCATCTTCTTCATGAATACAGATAGCATTTTTAATAGTGGTTGGGTTACCTGATCTATCAGCAAAATGACCATCTAAATATTGAATAACACCTTTACAATCACAACCCAAAGTTAAAGGATTTGCCATAAACCCTGCACCATATTCACCTAAATCAAATGCATGTTTTCTTTGATGTGGATGATCCGGACTACCATAAGGGACAACCATTTCTGCTAGAGACATTCTTGCAAAAATTGATCGCTGTTTACCATGATCATTATAACTCATATCAGATAAAACAATACCTTCTCTATAATTGAAACCAATATGCATTTTGAAATTTTGCCATTCAATAACTCTACCACTTAATTTAAAATTGACACCTTCAGGTTGAGTAATAGAAATTGGTTTAACATCTCGATACCCAGTTGATTTATTAATATCTTTTGGATTATAATTTGAATTTGGAATATCTTTTCTAATTGGTCTTCTAACTGGTGGGATATCAATATAAACAATTTCTTTAGTTTCAGTATCAACAACTGGACAAAAATCAAATGGATGAGAATATTGTGAATCATCTTCATCTGATCTATAATACATTAACGCTTGTTGTAATCTTCTTTCAGTACCCCATCTTTCATCAAAACCAATAGTCCAAGGATCACAATAAACTTTATGCATTTCATCTGCGCTAATCCCACTAATCTCACATTGTTTGATAACATTTGGATCTTTTCGAACTGCTTCTTCAACACTTCCTAGATCTTCAACTGTTAAAATTGGTTGAACACCTGTGACATTTTTGGTATTAAGAACTTTATTTCTTGTTAATGATAATTCACCTTCAATAACACCATTAATTCCAGTCTCCAAAATGACAAAAAAAACCTCTCTATCTGGAACATTTAAGACTGTTGGATTATTTGAATAGTTTCTTAATGATTGTAATGTTGGTTCTTTTAATGTTACAGTGTTGAATGAAATATTTCTACCTTTAAAATGGTTCTTAACAATTGAACATGCATCTTTGATTTCACCTGGATTTAATGGATCCAAAGGGTGTGCCACTTGTGCGCTACTGGTTGCATGAGAAGAAATCAAATTCAATCTTTCCATTTTTTTGTTCTTTAAAATTTGATTTTATGTTTTGTTTTTTGTATGTAGTGATGATGAATATTTTAATATCGAAATTTTGAATGGATATATTCTATCTTTTATATGAATCTTTGTTAGTCTTTCAACTTGGCATGTTATTTTCTATTATTTATTTGTATTATTAGATAGTGGGGTATTGTGAAAAATTTCTATCTTTGGCGGTATTATCATTCATATCAGTGATACCATAAGCATTATCAAATAATTTACCAGCTTAGTAGGTATCATGCAGAGTCTATGATTATTACCGTTTTTCACGATACTATTTGATACATCTCAAGTTTGAAATACTCTAATCATATGGTGTGCACACAAAAAAAGATAAGCTATCAAAAGGATAAGTCTTCCGGGTATGGTGATAAAGGATCAAAATTCCCAATTAGGTTATCTCTTCCTCCGCTTGAGCGCTGGTCTATAGTGCTGTTGAAAAAATTAATTTTTTTCGTGCTGAGAAGCATCAGATCCACGCTGATACGCGTCGAGTTTCTTGATTCACAACATATATTTCCTGGTTTATTAATGCTGAGAGCTAGTGTAATAATATCAGCAGTGAAGAAAAAATAACGAGTGAAATGTTTCCTAATTGATATTATGTTTAAATTTATTAGGGTTGAGATTAGATGTCGAAGAGTATACTATAGCAGTTGGGCTGGTATATTTAGAATGCGGGGAGGGAAAAAGTTTAGCCATTGTGAGTTAAAACTTTTGTATCCGACTTAGGCTGGAATAATACTGCTGAAAAACTGTAAAAAAACGGCCTAGCAAACATGGATAGAATTGCAAAGTATATGATCCGAGTAAGCAAAATCTAGATTGTCAAGTTATCTATAGTATTGCCTATAATTCGACCTTTTGTATGTATGTACTCTAAATAACTTTATCTGGATTCAAGATTATGGTGATGGTTATGAAACTTTGACAGATATTTTCAAGTCTAATAGCACTGAAACAAATTCTTGTTTTCGATTTTAGGCAAAAGAGTATATAAAGTTTCTACGGTATTTCTTAAAATGTCTTTGTATACATATGCAGAAAATATTTACAGTGTACTTAAAATGGCTTTAGAGTATTATAACTGCCATTTTATATTCGATCCAAATGACAATTATTTCTGAAAATACAGGTTAGGGAACCTATATGAGGGTAGCATATTCGGCAGGTTTAATAGTTCAATGGTTTACTGCAAGTTTCGAATAAACTTAAATATATCACTTCTATCAAATGTTATAAAATCTAAGGATATATGAATCAGAGTGATGCCTTTTATATATAATATGAAATCATACTGTAGTCAGGTCGAAGTATTTCAATATTATATATCTATTCATCTACCAAATAGTGAGGTATAGTCTTTGCTAGGTTTTAAGTGGTGCGGCTCGAGATCTTGATTTGAAATTTCAATACAATGAAGGTCGTTATACAGTGTGTATCGGGTGGTGTTTTACTCATTTACTACATTCACATGTAGTAACGTCAAAATTATTCAATCCATATCTGAGTTATAAGCGGTCCAGGCTGCTTGACGGTATATCATGGTACTGCAAGAGTTGTGATGATCTTTTTTAATATGAGGCTCAAAATACTTCCAATTTTAGTACAAATTGGCCCAAGTACGACTAAAACTGTATTTGCATAAACCCGCTACACAGTGTGTTAAGTTCATTATTATTATTATAAATTTAATGAATGTTTTTTCCTAACCAAACCTAATTAAAAATTACATGCAAGAATATTTATTCATTACCACCTTGTGAGAAACCAACATTTTGATTTTTCGAACCCATTTCAATTAATCGATCTCTCATCTTTTTAGCAATTTCTTGTTCACTTTCAGATAATTTTGAAAAATCTAAATCTGTAACCCAATCACCAACGCCATGTTGCAAGACATTTCTTGGTCGAGCAGCTTTACCATTAATATGACCAATAGAACCATGTAAAGTCATTCTTTCCTTATTAGAATCATATACACCACGATGTAAAATGTTATTATCATAAAAAATTACATCCCCTGGTTGCATATCAACAATTTTCATATTTGGTAACTCATCAGCGAAAGGATCTGCATTTCGTTCTTCATCAGTTCTAGCACGATTATGTGATCCAGGAACAACAATTAAAGATTTATCTTCATATAATGGTAAATTCCATTGAGCATGCCAAGCAGGTTCTTTCAATCTTGCAATTTCTTCTTCTGGAGTAGCAGTTGGTAAAACATCATCTCTGTGCCATCTTAATGCAAAATCTTTATCTGGTCGAATTAACATGTTATATAATTCCATAACTAAATGATCATCGTTATCATCTTCTAATAATTCTTTGATCACAGATCGGACTTTATCATTAAAATATGATGCAGTAAATAATGCATGATCTGGTAAGTCTGGATGCATTAAATGTTGAATACCCCAAATACCTTCACTTGGATCACTGCCCCATGGTGGGAATTGTTTTGGTAAAGTTCGAATATGTGGCCAGTTACCTGATCGTCCCATTTCCACTGATCGTTGGGCTGCTGCTCGTAAATCTTCTATTTCTTGTGGTGATAAAACATTTGGAATTCTAACAAACCCATCTCGTTGTAACGATTCTAAGTATGATAATCCTGTATCTGGGCTAATTGTCATTTTTTTTTTTTTTTGTTATTCTTTTCTGTAATTATTTCAAAATTTCAAGGAGAAAAACTGGAGAAATTGCATATATATATAAATAGATATAACGTTTAATAATGGAATAGTTGTTTGAGTTAACTCAATGTTACGTAGAGGTCTAAAGCCGCTAATCAGAAGCCCTTTAGCGTAATGAATCAATGCAACAGTATTTCGGGTGAGGAATTTTTTTTTAAGAATATGCCCAAATAGTGGGGCAAATGCAGACCGGGTGGTCAGGGAAAAAAAGCGGGGTAGAATTTTAGACATTTTTTTTACCCCGGCTTTGCCTAAACTCGCCGTTGAGATTTTCAGATGCGGTGGTCGATCAAGGTCTCAATTTCAAATTTTCAGCCAGAACTTTTCAAGTTCAATGATAATTATATATACTATGTATACTGTACTGTAAAACTTTGGGTTACAATGTGAGGAGAAAAGTTATTTGTTAGCAATTAAAAAAGGGTTTATTAAAACGTCACGTAAGGTTTGACGTACAATGCATCGCAAACCAGCTGTGTAAGCAAGGTACCCCCGTATGTACACCACTATAACTTACTTAACTTGTAAGAGATGTTCAGTAAATAAAGTCTGACTTAAAATACTTTTTTCCTTTGCGTGCCCTATGGCTCTTGTACAGTTGCGAAAGTTAAATACTCGTGGTAGAGATTCATCTTGTTTCATGCATAAGTGGATATATTAGTTTTTATTGCCCTGAGATCCGGATTCATCGATCGAAATTGAAATCCTCAGAGGTTTAAATTTTATGAGGGTGGTATAATTGATTACAATTCAAAGTGGTGCATCTGAGGAGTTTAAGGAGCTGGGTTTCGATGAGATGAAGCCGCATCCGGATGGTCTCAAAAAAAAATTATGAATGCATAATATTACGTAGCTTAATGTTACACTAAATTGCAAGGCTGATATTCAGATCCATTAAGAAAATTGGATCAAGTAACCCAAGCTTCTTCCCCGTGGCAACAGCTATGAGATTCACTTCCATAGTTTTATATTAGCATGCAGTCTATAGATGTTTAAGAAGAGGTGAATTCGAAATGGAGATAAACCTGCACTTAGTTGTTTAAATATCTACAGTTTTCCGGATGGTTAATGGTTGGATGGTAACGGTCTGAATAGAATTATTAAAAGCTGTTTGAATTTGTTGTCGGTCATTACTGTGAAGGCTTTAATACAAAAATCCTGGATACTGGCATGCAGTTTTCCCAATGTGTATTTACCAATTAATGGATTTTGTGGCTAATAACGTTTAAAAGCCCTTAGTTTGCCCTAATCAATAGCTAATTGAATCTTGTAATCCAACCTGTAATACAGCTTCTGCAAATTTGTTGTAATATTTTCTTGTTTATAGTGAAAAAATAAAAAAAATCATCACCAAATTTATTGGTAGAGATTCCAATCAAACGGGATATCCGATGCTACAATAACAGTTTATATACATAAGCAGCAACTCCGACATTGCATATCTGTTAATGCTATACATGTACATAATGAAAAGACTTAAACTATAAATCTTTTGAGCAGTATCAGTATCTGTTTGATTAATCTGATTATTTTGGCATTCTTTGGATCGACTTTTATAACCGCTGGTGTCGTATTATCAATAGTAGCTTTATCTTACTGGGTTGGTATCGTTTTAACATCAAAAATTTGAACGGAAGATCATGCAACGCTGTTGAAAACCACAAAAATACATTATAAAAGCTCAATCGCTTCGATGGACTTAAACACGGCCTACTGTAGGAAGATTACAGGACTATCATAATTTAAAGAAGTTGGATAAAAAGTTTCACCATAAATTAGCAAAGCGAAGCTCTAGATTTACAAGGCTTTTACAAAATAAAAAATGAATAGAAAAAAATACCCATAAATTAATGAAAAAAAAAAAAAAATTAAAAAAAAAAAATAATTATAACATGTTGTATGTAAAAGAAAGACTTTCATAAATATATTATACTAAAAGATAATTGATAAAACTAAAATAAGAAAAATAACAAACAAAACAAAAAGAAATTTAAAAAAAAATAACCAATAATAATAATAAAAAAACAAAAACTTGGATCATGAGAAAAAAAAAAATTAGAAACCCAACAATAACAAATTAAATAAATAAATCAGATAATAATAATATCATTAAACTTGTATCCACCACAAGAAAGGCAAATGAATGAAATATAATAATAATAATAATAATAATTAGAAAAATAGCTGTAGTATATTATTAGTGAAAGATTTAAGCTACTGGTGCAATAATCTCTCGAATTTCATCTTTTCGTTTACTCAATCTACTATTATTTGAAAAGTCTTTATTACCTGCTGATGGACCATGATGAACAAAATGTTTACCTGTAGCACCAACGACTGGAGTTTTCAAAACTGGTTTGTCAACTACACCTGGTTCTAATTTAGCCTTGACAATTTCACTATCCCCATTATTATTAGTAGAAGAAGAAGCAGCAGCTGAAGGTTTTGGTGCTGAATTTTTTTGTTTATAAATTACTCTTGGTGGTAATGGAGCAGCTTGACTTGGTTGAACTGGAGCAATATCCCGTTTGTTCTTAGCAGCTGGTGTTGAAGCAGCCGCAGCAGCATCATTTAAATTGGATGAGTAGCTTTTTGAAATTTTTTTACCATTATTATCAATATCAACTGAGCCTTGAACATTACCATCGCCATCAGAACTACTACTAGCTGATGATGAAACACTATTATCACCACCTCCAGTACCATCATTTGTAGCTTGAGCTGAAGCTGCAATACCATTACTATCTGCTTGAATTGATGCTGCATTATCTCCGTTACTTGTAGCTGTACCAGTACTATCTTTTTTACCTGTACCACCATTCCAATTAACATTCCATGGTTGTCCCAAAAAGTTACCACTAACATCACCGTTAGTATCCCAGTCATTCAACCCATTAAAATTACCATTGGCAGAACCTTTAGCTAAATTGCCTAACCCACCAGTTACACTCCATCCCTTGTGTAGTCCACCATTAGCACAAATTTGACAAGCATTTGATGTACCACCAGAAGAGCCACCTCCAGTTGATCCACCACCTGTACTACCACCAGAGGAGCCACCGGCATTAGAACCACCAGAATTGGTGCCACCACTTGAACCACCAGAGCTACTACCTCCTGAGCTTGTACCTCCACTTGAACTACCGCCAGTTTGAGATCCCCCAGATGAGCCACCACTAGAGTTATTAGTAGTAGAATTTGGTTCACAGTCATCACCTTGACAGTCTGGAGTAGTGGTTGAGGGTGGACAGTCTTCGCCCACACATTCACCAGCTGGACTTGATGCAGATGGGTTGGATGGTGATGAAGTATCTGGACTAGATGGATTACTTGTATCTGGACTAGATGGATTAGTAGTATCTGGACTAGATGGATTAGTAGTATCTGGACTAGATGGATTACTAGTATCTGGATTACTGGTATCTGGATTACTGGTATCTGGATTACTAGTGTCGGGATTACTAGTGTCGGGATTATTAGTGTCGGGATTACTAGTGTCGGGATTACTGGTATCTGGACTAGATGGATTACTTCCAGTTGGACCACAATCAGTACCAACACATTGACTTGGACTTGGAGAAGCAGGCGTAGTTTCTGCTGGTTTTGATTCAGGGCTATTCTTGTTATTGGATGATGGAGTTGGTGATTTATCTCCTGGTGAAGTGTTGCTTGGTGAAGAAGTATCCCCCGGAGAACTGTCGCCTGGTGAAGTATTCCCTGGAGTAGAATCGCCTGGACTTCCTGAACTTCCTGGACTACCTGGGCTACCTGGGCTACCTGGGCTACCTGGACTACCTGGACTACCACTATCTGGATTGGAAGTAGTATCTCCTGGTGAAGTATCACCTGGACTTCCTGAACTACCTGGACTACCTGGGCTACCTGGACTACCTGGACTACCTGGACTTCCACTGTCTGGATTGGAAGGATTAGATGGATTAGAGCCACCTGGATTTACTGGATTTTTATTACCTGGAGTATCTGGAGCAGAAGGGTTATTTGGTACATTAGTAGCAGCAGTTGGTGGATTAGTCCAAGCGGTACTCCATTGAGTTCCCCAGGTTTGAGGTGGATTGGTCCAAGCGGTTTGCCAGGTTTGAGGTGGATTGGTCCAATCGGTACTCCATTCAGTTTTCCAAACATCTGGTGTACTAGTCCAAGCAGTACTCCATTGAGTACCCCAAGTTTGAACAGGATTGGTCCAGGTTGTACCCCATTCAGTATGCCAAGTATCAATGACTGGTTGGGCTGGGCTTTGTGGTTGATCTGGTTGTTGAGGCTGTTGAGGTAAATCTGGAATCTGTTCCCAATTATCACTATTAGTCCAAGTATTTTGATTCCATGTATTATCATTTGACCAATTATTCCATGAGTTATCATAATTAGAATTGGTATTAGTATTAGTGCTTGAAGTACCTGGCCATGACATACCTGGAATACTCCATGATGATGGTGATAACCATTTAGTAAGACAACTGAAGCATAATTTGTTGTCTTTTCTACTATAGCTACCTTTACCAATAGCTGCTTTACCAGTAGCAGCAGCAGAGCTTGGTGAAGTAGTAGAACTAGAAGTAGAAGAAGATGATGATGAAGATACTCCACCAACCATTTGAGCTTCAACTTTTCGTTTATCAAACTGGCTACCATCAGAAGTTCTAGTAGCAAATCTTAAAGTAGAATCTTGAGGTTCAGTATATGGCATGTTTTGTTTAATATGGTCTGGTGGGCCAGCAGCTGCAGCAGTTTTCATAGCAAATGGAATAGTTGATGGAATATTAGTTGGGAAAATTTCATGGAATTTAGATGCCAAAAAAGTAACTAAATCATCTGGTGAATTTGATGGTAAATGTTGTCGAATTTTTGAATATTGCTCACCAGTTAGTTGTTCTGGAAACCCATTTGGGAGACTATCTCTTAATTCATTTAAGAATTCTTCTTGAGATTCAGCTTCATGATATTCTCTAGCATAGTTATTAACCTTAACATTATTGTTACCATGAACAACATTAGCTTTGTTAACTTTAACTGCTGGACCATTTGGTTGGGATCTTTCAAAAACTGTTGAGACAGGGACAGCAATATTGGTATCAGTCACTGTAACTTCAGCTTCAACTCTAAAAGTTTGAACTGAAGTTTGAGTTGGTAATGCTCGAACTGTAACAGTACTTTTAGCTGGTTTAGCTTGTTCAACTGGTGGAGGAGGTGAACTATTTTGCTGTTCATTTTTTTCATTCAATTGAGGCATTATTGATGCAACTGGTTCACCTGATTTACCAGATGGTTTAGCTACTTGAGCAGATGGGTTAGCACCAATCAAATTTGTTTTTAAAATATCTGGAATTGTGGTTGGAATAGCAGTTGGGAATATTTGATGTAATTCAGATGCCAAAATTTCTGGTAAATTTGATGGTTCACCTGGAGGTAAATGAGCTCTAGCACTTTCTAATTGATCTTGAGGTAAAGTTTCTGGAACACCATTTGGATAATACTTTCTTAATTCATCTAAAAAGTCAGTTGGATTTGCTGGTGCACCTGGATTGAACAATTTTGTTGCACCTGTAATATCAGTAACTTCAGCATCATCATCATCAGCAGCAGCTTCATCCCCTTTCAATTTAACATTTTGAACATTTTTTTGATTAATCTTAATAACAGCAGTAGGTTGAATTGTACCCGCAGGGTTGTTGTTTTCTGCTACATAATTAGATTCTGTATATATCTTTTTATTCATTAAATGAGCTGGTGATCCTTCCATTACAGCAGTCTTCATTGAATCTGGAATAGTTGATGGGATATTTGTTGGGAAAATTTCATGAAATTTAGATGCTAAATAATATGGTAATTCAGTTGATACACCTGAAGGTAAATGACTTTCAAAAATTTCATATTGTTCTGGTGTTAAAGTACTTGGTACACCATTTGGGAACCAATGTCTTAATTCATCTAAAAATTCATTATGACTTTTTGTCTTAGTACCATCATTTGATCCCTCATCAAAAAGCTGATCTGGTAAAGTTGTTGGAATACTAGTTGGGAAAATCTCATGTAATTTTGATACTAACTTTGATGGTAAATCTGATGGGGAATTGTTTGGTAAATAAGCTCTAATATTATTCAATTGATCTGTTGATAGTGTAGCTGGTACACCATTTGGGAAGCTTTCTCTTAACTGATTTAAAAAGGTTTCACCACTTAATAAATTATTATTTTCTTGTTGATTATTACTTTGTTGTTTCTGTGCTAATGCACCAATAATTCCTAAGAATATAACCAAAGGAAACTTCATCTTTAAACCCACTCTTTTTATTAGTTTAGTTATTTTTTGCTGATATTTTAATTTTTAACAAGCCGGAAAAAAAGTAGAGACACCCAAGTTTGATCAAAAACGAGAAAAAGATGTTTTTAAAAAGAGTCAAACTGTCTTGTATATATAATTCTATCCTTTTTATCTTAATATTTCAACTTACTTTCAATTATTTTAAGATTACATGAAAAACCAATTAATTGGTAATTAACAATTAAGTACGATTGATAATTTCAATATACTTATATATATAACAAGTCAATAAAACCATCTACTTTGAAAATAAATAAAAAAAAAAAAAGATTCACATATATACTTTAGCTCTTAAGATGTATATGTATATAAAATTAGGTTTTTCTGTGCATATCGAGAATTGAGGATTAAATTTAGAAAGGTTCTTTATTTGCATACTGCATTTTGCTGATACACAATTGATGATACTTCTAATTTGGTAAGTATTAATAGTAATGAATAACCTGAGACCTGTATAAATCAAATGTTGCAGATTGTTTGCCGCGTCCCTATATATTAACGTGCACGCAAAACACGAATTAAAGAAAAACTCTATTAAACACAAGCATTTTAAAAACTATGATATACTCAACTGTATGTGGATACTAAATAAGGTTTATTCACACTTTTTATTTTGAAAGAATTATTATTGATACAAAGTGATTTGATATGCATTGAGGAAATGTGAATTATATATATATACATACTATACTTAATGCACATACACTTTGCATGCATAGTAATAAGAAACTTTCATTATTGCAAATTTTTAAAGTATGGACTTTCATCATATATACTTAGCAGGGTTATTGTTTCTAAAATTGGCCACGTTCAAGCTGCTTAATACCAGATTATTTCAGGTATTATTGCAGTGATAGGTATAACATTTGTCAAGCAAGCTCAAGTCTGAAATATACTTGTTTAAGTATGGTTTAAAAACAATTTGTGCTTATCTACAGCGCGGTATTCGAGATTACAATTCTAAAAAATACCATATAGAGAGATTTTATTTTGAACATGTTTTAATTATGTATTATAATAATAAAATTTATGAAAGGACGGGTATACAAATATGTAATTTATTCCAATTAAAGGTGGAATTTGAGGCTAGATTCAAACTGACGTGACGAAGAATAATTTGGGTAATAATTGGTCATAAATCACAATGCTCATAGATAAGCTTTAATCTTGGTATAAAGAATAGATATGTACAAGTATAATTGTACCAACATTAAAAGATTTTATGGATTTTTTAAATTTGAAAAAGGCTACAGTAGTAAAACAAATTGTTGTATACGCGGATAACTCAGGATAATTAAAATAACAACCAAATCAATTTAACCTACTATGGCTTAGGGAAAGATACAGCAATTTTTTAACTAATTATACAGCGAGTTGCATGTAATTTTAATCATAGAATTAAGGGTCACCTTTGCCGATATTCCAGATCTCAAATCTCAGGTTATCATTTTTGCGCTTGAGTGTATCAACTAGGCTTGTGTCCTACATTGTATGATATAATTAAAACTTTCTAGGTCTTCAAATTTTAGCCTGAGATATTTAGGATGAATGCTACTTATATCTCTCATCAAGTTTAAAATGTTCAGAAAGTTTCATTTATATCATACAATATCAATTTGAACTTTGAAGTTATAATTGAGGGGTTAATTAATATATATATTGAATACCACACAACAAGATTATGAAATCCCAAAATACCAATTAAAGCTATATAGTAATCAATAAACAAATTGA
This sequence comes from Blastobotrys buckinghamii (nom. inval.), assembly GCA_030579975.1. Taxonomy (NCBI): domain Eukaryota; kingdom Fungi; phylum Ascomycota; class Dipodascomycetes; order Dipodascales; family Trichomonascaceae; genus Blastobotrys; species Blastobotrys buckinghamii (nom. inval.). The sequence continues at coordinate 38,982 of JAKTSB010000202.1, forward strand.
TAGAATCAGACAATTACAATTAAAGTACACTTGCGTCTTAAAATATGGCAAACCACAATAGCTGTTTTTTTTTTTTTTTTTTATGTCTTCTTTATTATTTTTATATACTATAAAACAATAGCGAGGGTATATTGACATCAATTCTCCTTGTATATTGAGGCTTATATTTCAATATACTATATATTACATACGGGAAATATTTATTAGTATATTTATTTTTAGTAGGATTAAATGAATGGTATTTGAAATGACATGCATTGTATCTCAACATTTGTCTTGAGTCACACAAGAAACATCTGAGTGAAATTATTTTTTTTTATTTTAATTCGGCACATAAACGTGAATTTATCTAAAGGAGCTTTTCTACCCAAGAGTTCAGCTCAGGATTCACCCAAGTTCCTTCAATCTTTCAATCTGTTGAATCAATAGTTACTAATTTAGATTATGTCATAAGATCGATGTCTCCTTAATGCTATGTAAGTGTTCAATGTACTTTCATAACTTTAACTAGAATACCACTGAAAATATATCGGGTTTCTAAGCGGCTGATGTATCTATATTGTGCTTAGTTCACTTATACTAGAGCTGATCATTAAAGTTTAAGATTTTTACGGCTGAGCCGGCTCTGTAGTAGGCAATATAGCATATCAACCACACATCGCAAGTAATAAATATCGAATGGAGATAATTATAACTATAGATCATACCTACTGGTACTGTACATGCCATCGATGATCCATATAAGCAGCGCTCATTCAGACTTCAATCTCAATGGTTTCCTATATATTCGAAAATATCTGTTTCCAATATTTTCCATCATCTAGGATAATACTAAATACAACTATTGAAGGGGTTTAAGTGCACACTGTTCTATATACTTGATTCTTGACATATACCAATACTAGGTTCAATCTACAGTAGCTCGCTATATAGCACATCTAAGCTTGAACTTCCGGTACTATTGCTAAAATGGTCATGGCTATAACTAAAGAGCCTCAAATACCGAACAAGTCAAGCTGGTACATATGTATATTTTTGAGACACACAGCAAGAAAATTGGCGCCAAAAATAGTTCATTTCAATTTATACTACGGTAAGCTCATAGCTTCACCAGCTCTACTATTTTAAAGCTGACTCAAAGGGCATTAGTCCTTAAGTACACAGCGTTAGGGTGGGGCCGATCAACTGGAATCTATGGTTCTTGATATAGAAACAACACATTAATTTTTCGATTAAAGACCGCGATGATTTTATCAAGCTTAGATCAATGTGCTATGAAATTTCAGAGCCAATAAACATGAAGCTTTATTTTCACTGGAATTTCTTCACAACTCCGATTGGACTAGAAATAAATACTGTATCCTTGGATATATCATATTGATTACAAACCATTGTTTATTTACTTGGCAGGCTACATTATTATAACGATTCTTCGGTTAATCACATGTTCTAGTTGAGTAGACTGCTTTATTGGCTCTATTATCTCGTGTCAAGACTGGTGGTAGCTAGCATGATTGTATACTTGTATCAATGGTTTCAGTATCACTTGAGATCCACTTTGTAAATGTTCAATTTAAATTTCAGCTATGTTACCTCTGTTACTACTAAATCTAGTTTTCTCCAGTTATAAAAACTATGAATTTAATGAATCATCTAAAGTAGTGTTTAAAGATTCATATTTATAGCCAACAACTATATCACAACCATGGCAGGCTATCAGATATTTCTTAAACTTTAATTTGACAGTCTCATTTTTGATACAGAACTATCAATCAATCTTTGAAACCAATTATCATAACCCTGAAAATTATGACCTTAGATTAAGCATTCGTTAAATTATTTGAAATTTGTTTCGTCAAAAACACCATGAAAAAAATATAAACTAGACTAATTAACAGTTAATTAACTTATAATGACCGTGAAAAAAAAAAATCCATAAAATTTCTATAGCTCACGATAACTTTTAGTACTATTAAATATTATATAAATTGAATCTTAGCTAAATAGTAGATTTGAAAATATTCTATAAGCATGAACAAACTGAGTTATGATCACTCGAGCCTGGGGATATATAAAATTTCAGTACATTTGCCGACGGCCTGTAGGTTCTGAGCATTTAAATTTAAAAATATAAGGTCATATCGCCAATGAGACACTCTTGCTCTCATTGGCAATATGACCATTATTAGCATGCATAACTTCTTGTAATAGTCATATAGTAGTTTATATATATATATATACATACATATAGTTTGAACAATAAGATCTCACCTCCTTATAATATTTTGGGCCATAACAACCCCATTCCTAGCTGCTACCTAGGGTTCTAATACAAGGAATCAACAGCTTTAACTAAGATACTTGTTCATTTCAACCAAAATTCTATATTCACCATTCATTAATTGTAACATCAATCCATACTCTCCAAAACACTCATAACGTTCTAGAACTACCCACAGTATGAGCTCACACCCACCTTGCATTTTAACTCTGATACTTAATTAATTGTCATAGAACACGCAGAAAGGTTTAAGCCGTGCAAGAAGCGCCAGAATGCCGGCTATCAAAGGCCTCAAGCACTTGTTAAAAAACCTGCGGCGTTACCCTTCCCTTCTAGCTGTGCGCGCCCACTTCTCCATGGCAAGAGTCACAGATCTGATCCTATCCTATGGATGGATTAAACGCCCTTATAATTCTGTAGCTGCACCATGGAGACCACCTTTTATATACAAGTAGTGGTTAAACACGCATAAATTACCTTAAACTGCGCTAAATCATACTCATGCTTGTACAACATGTATCATATCATCATATGGAGAAGCCCATTTTTGATAAACTCTATCAGCCATATCGATCCTGATGGTATTCCACAATAAAATCCAATACCATTTTACTAATATTATTCTATATTGACTGATTATTTATGGACACAATGTACTCACCATTGCAAGGACTAATTCTATTAATCCGTGATTGGGCCGGTTAACCTACCAGAAATGGTTGTTGGGGGGCATTTATCTCTTTGCAATAAAAACCCAAAAAACCCTTTAACGGTTTTGACGATCGCCGGCTTGAGAAGGATCGCGATTGAATAATGGGGTAGAAATTAAATTTTAAATACTGTCGAACCCCGCTCTTTTTTTTTATAGTGGTAAAATTTGTATCACATTTTTTTTGTTTTTTTGATTAGTTATAGATTTCTATGAAAGACCCGTTACAAGGCTTTTTTGAATTCATTAATATACTCTTGTATCTTTTTTTATAATTTCAGAGTTTCAATTTTCAAAAGCTTGTTCCAGCTTTCTACACCATAACCATTTACCAACTGATTATAACGACATTTATTTGATATAAGAAATATATATACAACGAGAAGCATATTCTCCAAGATACAACTTTACAGATATACAGTGCACCACAAAATAGATACGAATTAACCATACCAAAATAGACTATTGTCTACCGCAATATACTATAGAATTAATAAACCAGATAAAAGAGTTGATAGCTATATATAAAAATGCAAGAAACAGAAACAAATACAAAAACCAAATCGCCCGATTTACCAACAAACGACCATCCTACTAAATTAATATTATCATCAAGTATGAGCCCGGAACAAGAAAAACGAGCCTTGTCATCAAATGAATCCGATGAGAGTTCTAGAAAAAGAAGAAGATCAAGAAAAGGGCTAGATAAAATATATGAATGTGATGAACCTGGGTGTGGGAAAAGATTTACAAGAACTGAGCATTTATACAGACATCAATTGAATCGTAAGTATTGTGAAAAAAAAAAAAAAAAAAAAAAAAAAAAAAAAGAA
>JAKTSB010000203.1:0-42443 GCA_030579975.1 Blastobotrys buckinghamii (nom. inval.)
AATTAACCAACTAACCAACAATAAATTTATATTTTTGATATTATAAATTTTCTCAAAAATCCGTTTAAGATTTGAGCTTATTTGAACTATAGTATACTGGTAATGAAATAGTATTAAAAAATATTCAATATGTAAATTACACTAATTATTGCAGTTAACAGTGCTACCTTTAATGCATGATTTAATGCATGACCATGTATACATGCTTGGTATGACATCCATTCTAATTAAGCTTAAGCTTCTAAGTAGTTATAACTTACCTTTTAACAAATTACTAACCATGTTTTTTATCAGTATACATAATTCAGGCAACTCAATTGTTGACTTTAACTTATAATATCCATTATAATACATCTATATCGGATATTGATAACATTCAGATCGATACATCTTTAATTAATGTGACAACCTAAGAATTTTTTAAGCCGGTATCCCCTCTTAGATTAATTCAAAATTTGAAACTTGTTCAACCTTGTATGAGAAGTGCATACTATTGTATACTGTATACAGAACGGTACTTAAGAATTCCTCAGTGATAGTATTCGAGACCACCAGCTATAGCTGGCCTTTGAATTTTTTCGCTGAAATACATGGAAGTTTATTAGATGCCGGTGAAAAATCATAAAAAGGTACAAGTTGTACAATTTTTACTCAATGTTAAATTTAAACGTTTAGAGAACTAGCCGATATATATCATGACTTATCAACATACATGTACACCTTTTTACATAACTTTTAACATGTAGCAAACTGTACAATGTAATTTATTTGAATTTTTAAAGCTATAAATTACAGTAGTCACTGCTTAATGAGCAAATGAACTTGATTAATGCTGATTGCCATCTTAGAGCTTGAAAGATAACAAATTTCAAACCACAGCTCTATGAAATGTAATATATAGCTCTTCTACCTATAGTAAATTTTAAAATGCTGCAAGACGAGCTTCTTAATTAAAATTTACCCTTTAATAAATTACCAATCATATTTTTACCAGTGATCCAAACAGTTTTACCCAAAGAATAAAAATCCAAAGTACTAGTAAAAGTATCCAAAAATCCAAATGGTAGCATTGAAGGAATCCAACCTTGAGCCAGCTCAACAGCCCAAGTTTCTGGTGCCAAAGAATATTGTTTTTGTTCCCCACATTTCATATGGTGAGAATCTCCAGCTTTATAACTTTCAGCAACTCTAGCATGAGGTAAAGCAGCTTTTTCTTCTCCAGTTAAGATTAAAAAATAATCTTCACTAAAATGCATGCCAGTATGACCTTCATTACCTGTAGCACTACCAAAGAAGATTAAGTATTCACTAATTGAAGCATGCAAGATAATCATTGTACCCATTGCACCACCTGCGTTGTTGAAAACCCAATCTTCATCTCTCATATCATTAATATAGCCAGGGTACTCCTTTTTAAACAATGCATGAACTTGATCCATTAATACTGTTGCATTAGCATTTGGGTATTGTTTTAATACTTGTTGACCCAATTCTTGAATTCTTGTTTTATCAAAAACATAGTGCCGTGGTAAGTAGGTAGTTCTTAAAATTGATAGAATGTAAAAAGTAGCTAATAAAGCTAATGATAATGCACCGTAGAATTTCATTTTTTATTCAACTGGATAGCTACAAATAAAACAAAATGATGTTGAAAATATTGAAAGGATCAGATTAGATTTTACATTTGAAGAAATTTAAAGATGGAAATTTGTGTACTATTTAAATATTTCGATTAAATTGGAATCTTTTGAATCATGGCATGATTCAAGATTTCAAAATCCTTCATGATGCGGGGGCGCAGCGCGAGTCGTTCTGCAGATTAAACGCGATTCTTCGAATACCAAGAATTTCTGCTCAAGCATTGTTAATGCATAATATTTCAATTTGACCGAGCTAAACGATGATCAGCGTAGAAGCCTCTATCAAATCTACAAGTCTTTAATTTTGAGTTTTGTCATCAATTGTGGTTTTAAATGTGTAAATGAACTAATATCTTCGTGTCTTTAGTTCCCGTTTTAATCTAATGATGTAGAGATGTTTTTAGAGCTTCAGTTTATCCGGATATCACACATACACATCCTATATATATGGATATAAAAGCCTGAAAACTCAGGGTAATTTTAAAGCTGATAATTCATGCAGCGCCCGATCAAATATCCGACGTTGGGAGGATAGGAGTCATGCCCCAGATTTTTTTCAACCACTTTTTTATCATGAATTTACTGATTATTTTCAGTCATAACTATCTCAAATCTGTATAAATCATATCAAACTTGCTATATTTAGAATCTATGAATTTCAAGCTTTCTAATGATATACTTTTTGGCTCGTAATACGCGGTATTGGAGGCGCAAAAAAGAGAATTTTGTAGCCTTAAATACCGATTTACAAATTTTTATATTTGGGTATATTTTATACCCATTTGGTCATAGAAAACAATACAGAGAAGATCAGCATAGCCCCTGCATAAGGACGGTACGCTTTACAAAGAGATTATTAACATTTTTTTTACAAATCCAATATACTATAATCGTTATATAATCTGATGAGTATCCTTTGGTCTTGTTTATGTGTATTTTAAAGTGATTTTTGGGGTGTTTTAGGTTAAAACTAAGGTGTTTTGATGAATTAAAGGTTGTGAGATCGAGATTACTTGGTGCACTAATGAAATTGATTTGGATTCAAGTTATGATGGTATGGCAGGATTCTGTGGTATTTAATTAGTAGATTTACATAATATTTAGAATTTTCATGGCTGTTTAATTATCAATAAGAGGTTATTCTAAGGTTGGATATTCTGAAACTGTAAGCCGCATATTATGAGGCGGTCCTAAAAATATTACAATTGCCGAAACCTGACAAGCTATAGTTGATACAATCGTTGTCAGCAACATACAACCCAACAAAAAAGCAAGCTCTTACATTTAAGCAGTAACTGCTTTTGTTTGCCAAGCTGCCTATGTTACAAGAAGGTCTGTATGATTGCCTAGAATTTATTATAACTAATTTACAGGATCATCAACAAGAGTACATACAAATTTCATATATATATATATTATAAAGTTGAAGAAGGTAGAGAAAAATTAGCATTAATTATTATCATCTTTTTGAATAACCAACTTACAAGCTTCAATCAAAGTAATATCAAATTCTTTAAATAGCTTTTCACATTTAACATTTTGTTTAGCAACTTTTCTAGTACACCCTTTCTTTACATTTTTACCTTGAAAGACTGTATCCATCCATTTAAATGCATCAGGAAACCCTTGAAACATAGCCTCAGTATGACTACCATATACCATATTCAATTCGACATTACTTTTAGTCTTGGAATATTCGTTAAATAAATCATCAATTGGCCCCTGAACTGAAATTTCATCATTTAAAGCCTGGTACCAATACATTGGTACATTTTTATTAATAATACCACCTTGGTTATTCCTACTGAATAACGCGTTAACCTCTTTTTGTTTGAAAAACTTTTCCCCTGATTTGAAATCATTGAAATAGTTTCTATTAACCATTGATGGGTCGTTAATAAAACATTGAGTTTTACTTTTTAACCATTGTTTTTTAACATCTGATTTCAATTCATTCATTAATAACCTACCAAAATCTAGGTATTCATTTGCAAATCCAAACAATAATGAGGGAGCTAAATATGAAAAACTGCTATTATTAATTTTTTCTAAAAAAGTTGTATAATTTGGGAAATTACCACCAAATGCTGCCCCATCAATCTTTAGTGTTGGAGCGTAAGATTGTTGTAACTCTATAGCCCATGCTGATGCAATGGCACCTCCACTATATCCCATTAACCCAACTTTAGCATCCTTTTTAATACCTGTTAACTCACCACTATCTAGTGCAGCTTTAATACCATCTAATACAGCATGCCCGTTCAATATTCCTGCATTAAATGCACTATTTGGACCCTCATAATCACTGACTACAACAATCCAACCTTTATCTAATGCTGCTTGAATGAAAACTTGCTCAAATTGTGAACCATATTTTGCACCAGTCTGTAAAAAATAACTCGGTTGACAATCACTCATTGCAGTATCTGTAAATAATTGATATGATAATAATTTATCAAATTGTGGGTTTTTTGTTGGTACATAGATAGTTGCAGCTGTTGTTATCGATCTTTGAAATGAATCAGTAGTTTTATATAGAATTTGGAAAGTTTTTCTATTATTCTGTGGAACTTGATAAAAGCCTGCAGAACATGGAGATTTTCTAGTCTTTAAAATTGTTCCTGGTGAGATTGTTTCTAGATCGTGTTCCTCTGGTGGGTTGTAAAATCCATCTTTTGAGGGTATCTGAGGTGTGCAAGTAGTTGTATCTGCTAAAACACTTTGAATACTTAATGTGATATTTATAAGATATACTAGTGTCCAAATATTCATGGTAGTGTGAATATATATATAACTTGTTTGGTTCAAAAAAAAAACTGAGTTAGGATTTGTTAGTGCAAGGACTTGTGATCATAGAAATGTGGAATCCATCCTAGATTTATAGAACTTTTATTGTAATCGTTGATCCTGCTGAATTATGGTTTTGGCAACCTTGAAATTATAGTCTCTTAATTAAATTAATGTTTGGCTGTCAGTATACTGCTGTAGTGATCATACTCAGTCCAGGGGCTGTCTAATAATTAATATGCCCGATGTGTCAATCATCATATTTGATCTTGCATAATTATAAACGATTTGCTCGATCACGATGTAGCAAATAAAGCTTGTATTTTTGATCAACTTTATTAATTTTAAATCTCCAAATTTTCAATTATATATAATAAAGTATACGAGAATTCAAGATGCAAATTATCTATCTCAGATTATTTTAAAAAAATCTGATCTTTATGATCAATAACTAATATTGTATGCATATTCTAATTACTTGATGAATGCAGAATCATAAAGTACTGAAATTTTGATGATACTTTTTTAGCAGATACTCAGGTGCTAGCTGGTTATAAAATAGCTTACTGGTTAATCATTTGGCTGATAGATAGGCTAACAATGTATTCTGGCTTATCCTCGAAGATTTGTTTTCTAACATGAATATATACAGCCATATCTCTTAAAGATACTGTCAGTCCAGCTGTTTTAGTTATGGTCCTGTGATTTAACTCACCGGCCATATCACTTAGTTAAAGTATGCCTGCAGTACTTAGCTCCAATCCGTTGCTAGATATATCTTTAAGTTGATTAGTTCTTTTCAACCGAAAAAGGGAGTAAATTTTACAAATCTTATCAATGGATATGCGCCCTATATGAAAACCTTTCCAGTTTTAGTACTATTGTAGTATCCCATTATATTTATTAAGGCTTAAATTTGCTGTGAATTCTTGACGGGATCATAAAATATATGCGAAGTTAGGGTATTAATTAAACTGAGAGAATTTTCAAATGGGATTTCCTGCGATCGAAGGTAAGTAAATTAACATCAATAGAGCAGAGCTGGACTTCTACTGATATTGTTATATAGCTAAACTTCATACTGTTAACTTCTACAATTAAAAATAGCTAAACCATTTCAAAATATATTAAAAAAAATACGATAGATATCCCAGCTGTCTATTAATAATATAACAAATGGATTCTATATTATAATACTTATAATTTTGAATTATATACAAATGTAATAATACTATCAAAGCCACATATGACACACATTGTTAATTAAAGAATCACCGAAAATATTATAAACATTATAAAACAATACGCCTATAGCTCAAGGTTGTTACTTGGTGCTTCTGATAAGACAATTGATATGAGATTGCCCTATTGAACCCTACATACAATCATGCGGTTATATGATGACTGAAAACCATTAACAGCCATATTAGTTTCACTGTATCGACCTAGACTGGTAGTATGGCCAAATTGCTAGAAATTTGTCAAAACCACAATATATACATATGCTGTATATATGGGCTAGAATTCTGCAGTATTTATAATCTAAACTAATCGGTCAACAAAAAAAGCAACAACTCCTGATATATATGGATTAGCTAGTTTGTGAAACGGCTCTATTTATTATTGAAAATTGCCCCTCTGTTGTGCATACATCAGAAACAATCTTAATTCATCCACAAGCCTTGTATCGGTTACTCCCCGCATTATGTGTACCCCACAGTCTTTACTTAATGAATTATTCAACATTGAAATAATTTGATTGGCTCATTGGAAATAAATGAAAACTATTTTATCCAGAATTCGTCAGACTTATAAGCTTAGTATTTCAGCAGAATTTCTTAACGATTTTTCTTGTTGATAGCATAGTATAAAGATTATGGCAGTGGCTTAAAATCATTTATATTTCTAAAATATATATTCCTAGTTTAAATGCTACATATTCATTAGCGAATTAGATAGACTAAACTTTTGATTGCATAGGATAAACAATCTATTAGTAAAAGTTTTTGAAATAATACATTCAAAATAAAAAAATCTAAGAGTTAACTAGTGCTTCACAAGTTGAAACTAAATAGGCACCATACCCTTTGTATCTATCAGCACATGAGAGACCAACATCATCAGTAACTTTAGAACACCCGTGCTTCATATCAGCACCAGTGAACATAGTTTCCAACCAACTCATTGCACCAGGGAATCCTTGTAATAGTCCATTAATATGATTTCCATGTACTAAATTGAGTTGAACATTGCCTTTAGCGTTAAAAAACTTGTCATATAAACCATTGATTGGCTTCAAATCAGAAATTTCATCTTGTAATCCTTGAAACCAATACATTGGGATTTTTGTATTGATAGTTTGACCTTGATTATTTTCTTTTACAATCTTCTTTACTTCTGGTTTTTCAAAAAATTCACCTTTACTCTTCAAATCCAAGTTAATATAATCCCGGTTTTTCAATGCTGTGTTAGTAATAGCACATTGAGTTCTAGCTTTTAACCATTCGGCTTTAATTGATGGTTGTAAATCATTTAGTAACACTTTATCGAAATCATTATATTCATTCCCCAAGCCCAATAAAACTGACGGAGCTAAATGAGAATAACTACCATTGTTCAATTTATACAAAGCAGTCAACATATCTGGGAAATTTCCCCCAAATGCTGCACCATTAATCTTCAATTCTGGAGCATGAGATTGCTGTAATTCAACAGCCCATGCTGATGCAATACCACCACCACTGTACCCAGTCAACCCAACTTTAGCATTTGGTTTAATCCCAGTTAATTTACCGCTTTTTAAAGCTGCTTTAATACTATCTAAAACTGCATGACCAGTTAAAATACCTGCATCATATGCACTCTTTTGACCTTCAAAGTCACTAGTTACAACAATCCAACCTTTATCTAATGCTGCTTGAATGAATGCTTGTTCCAAATTAGATCCCAATTTAGCACCACTTTGTAACATATAACTTGGTTGACAATCTGCCATAGCAGTATCTGGGAACATTTGATAAGATAGCAACTTATCAAACTGTGGGTTGATCAATGGTACATAGACTGTGGTGACTGTTGCAACTGGTTCATTGAATGAATTGCTAGTTTTGTATAATAATTGGAAAGATTTTCTATTTAATAGATCAACACCTGAAAATGCACCTGGACATGGAGCTACTCGAGATTTTAAAATCGTACCATATGGGACTGATTCTAGGTTGATATTTGCAGGTGGTTTATAAAAATTATCTTGTGATGGCAATAAGGGGGTGCATGCTAGTACATTGTGTACCAAATTTAAAAACATGAAAATGTAAACAAACATTGTTGATTTGCTTGTTAGTGGAATTTTGAATCTAGGGGCATTACTTGATATTTATAATGTGCATTTGTGGGGTACTGTAATTTTTATGTGAAAATGTTAACTTTGTCTAGCAACTTGTGTGCAAGGTTGAAGGAAGGTAAGCGGGGTATGATAAATTTAGCTGCTCAAATTTTCAAAACATCGGGGATGTACAGAATCAAGGTCGACCTTGGATGGATGTACCCTGATATTCAGCATTTTGAATGATTGGAAGTAATATAATATTCAACTACACTCACTTTATCTTTAGAAAAGATTTAATTATTCTAAATTTTTTTTGTCTAGAATGACTTTATAACCTCACATAAGTGCTTAGAAATTTGCAATGGTGTTGCAGATTACCGGTATGAGTAAAACAGTTCCTGGCATTTACAGCTGTAGATTTGTTTAATAAGTGAACTAATTGTACCAGCCAGAAAAGCTTCAACATGCACATGTATTGAAAGTTTTTAGAGTGAAATTTGGTGTTACCGATTAGCGAGATTTATAATTATAGATACTTTAAAATCAGGATTTTTTTGCTACATTTGAAATATAAAAATATTAAAGTTATATCAGCTGAAACTATAGTATATTATAGATTGTTTTAGATGTAACGACACTCATCTTATGTAATAGATCAACTGCTATAACCAAAGCAAACCATAGTCCAATATAACATTACTATATGATTCTTGAAACTTTTTATTAAAAGTTAACGATGTCATCGTAGATCGCTAACATCTGTCTATCGATTTATCCAAGTAATACTGGAATCAATTAACTTATGCAGTTATGGTGCACCCAGCTGTACCTCGACATCTTTTCGATTGGGCATTATATTTATAACCAGCTTCTATATATATCCGGATGGATGTTAGTCTGTTATGAGGTTATGAATATATGCAAGGTTGATTCAATCAGTTTTTTGAATAAACTTAGCTGCAATTAATTCAGCCACAAAGATACGCACGACATCGTTTCTGACCGGTTATTTTAGGATCATATATGAATGGATAAAATGGTCAATAAAATGGCTTATTCATAATACGGCTGTAGTTTGAGGCCTGCTTAACGGTATCTCGGCTCTCGGGTTTAAACGACTACTACACACCTTTTCAGAGTTTGAGGCATCATCCACTTATAAAAATCAAAAAAAAAAAAAAAAAAAATTGTTACCAGTAAAAGTTCGAAAATAGATAAATATGTTGATAAAAATCTCAAATGAGATATTCTATGGTATAAATTATGTAATAAGAGAAACGATTTGATCAATTGAAGAAAAACATTTCATGCTATTTCATTACAACCTTCAATGATAAAAAACTGTCTCTAATAATTGTACATTGAAGCAAAAACCTTCCGCGGTATTAGCTGTATGTAAAATTATGCGGGAAGAACAATCCAAACCGGATAAAATAAAATATCAACTCAATTACAACAAAACATCCATTTCGCTTAAAATATAATCCAAAGTATAACTTTGTTCTAATAAATCATCAACTCGGTTATAATGACGATCAGTATAAGCCACTAAAGCTTCAATTAATTTCATAACTCCTGGTAATTTGGTTAAATCTTCAACAGTCTTAGTTTTAACAATAGAATTCAAAACAAATTGAGCAGTATGAGAATTTCTGGCTGTGGTATTCCAATCTTTAACACGGTTTAATAAGCTAATAATTTGATCATTATCTAATATCCCAACAACTTCAAACATGTCTTCTTGTTGTAATTTTTCACATAATTGTAATAACTTATATGGATGGTTTAATGTTAATGCCAAAACAACCGCTTTTTTCCAATCTTTAGCTAAAATCAAATTATCCAATTCTTGTAATTGTTCAACTTCTTTAGCTTTTTTTTCATCATTTTCTTTTTCAACTTCTTCAGTAATATCAGTCCAGATTGTAATAACAGAGTCACCACCACCACTAACAAATCCACTATCATCTTCTTTCATTGCCAAAGACCAGACTTTATCTTCATGATTATCTAATGTACAATTACATTCACCAGATTTAATATCCCAAACTTTTACTAATCCATCACCACCAGCACTTGCTAATTGTGCACCATCTGTCATCCAACCTAATTTTAAAACTGAATGTGAATGACCTTCTAAAGTTTTGGTACATTCATAATCTGATAATTGCCAAATTTTAATAGTTTTATCACTACTACCAGTAGCTAAGATTTTATCAAACTGACTAAATTTAACAGTCCAAACCCCTCTTCTATGACCTTTTAATATTCCAACAGTTTCACAACTATCTAAATCCCAAATTTTGGCAGTTTTATCTTGTGAAGCAGTTGCAAACCATCTATCATCAGGACTAACATCAATTGCATTAATATCTTTTTCATGAGCTTTTCTAGTATGTACAGCTTGACCCGTAGAACAATTCCATACCTTAATAGTAAAATCTTGTGACCCAGTAATTAAAAAATTTGGAACTTTAGTTGGTGGACCTTTTGGTAATGAAATTGCACCAATTGCACCTGCATGACCTTTAAAAGTTTGAAATTCTTCAAATTGATTAGTTGATTCGTTTAATTTCCATAATTTGGCAATTTTATCTTTACCTGCAGTAGCTAAATATTTCCCACAAGTTGATTTATCAATTGCAATAACAATATCAGTATGACCTAATAAAACTTGACAATCTAACATATTATTAGTATCAATAATTCGAACTTCTGGAGAATTTGTAGCAATGGCTAATTTACCATCATTTAAATAACAACAATCAATAATTTCACCATGTGTACCAGCAATTCGTCTTTCAATATTTAAATCAAAATCTAATTTAATAATAGTTTGATCAGATAAAATTGAATATAAATTGTTACCATTTTTTATAATATCTTGTACCAAAATTTCTTCTTCAGTATTTAATAATCGTTGATTTGATTTTCGAATCATATTACTTTCTGACCATAATTTGACTTCACCTTGTTCACCACCAGTATAAATAATATCATCATCATTTAAAAACCCAACAGTTTCTATTGATTCTAATACTGGTATTGTTGCTGTTAATTTACCATTATTAGTATTCCAAACACTAACAACTTTATCTCTACCACCACTTAATAATATACTACCATCATTATTAAAATCTAATCCTCTGACTATACTAACATGACTATCCATAACAAATAAACATTTCTTTTTAACTAAACACCATAACCTAACTTTACAATCATCTGACCCACTTGCTAATTTCCATGAAGTACCATTATTCCAGAATTTTAATGCACTAATCATACCACCATGACCTTTAAAAATATGCGTAACATACCCATCCCTAATTTGCCAAACTTTGACTGTACCTTCTGCACCACCAGTTGCAACTAATGATGAAGTTGGATCAATAGTCATTACTAGTACTGGTGATTCATGTGCCTTTGTCTTTGATAATAATTTTACTTCACCTGAAGGTAATAAATTATAGATTTTAAGTTGTAATGAGTGTGAACATGTACATAAATATTGACCATCTGGTGAGATTTCCATTGTTGTGATCAATGAACCATCCCCTTCAATTCTGTGTAATTGTTCCCCAGTCTCTAGATTAGTAATTACTACATCTTCTTCTAATGTTGTAGCTAAAGTGATGCCATCTTTCGCAAGTGATACTTTACCACCTGTGTAGAATGGTTCCACTGACCTTGATGAAAATGCTGATTTCAACATTCCGTTATATTATTATTTATTATGTGAAGTTTTTGATGAATATTTGTAGATTTGAAAAGTTTAACCAAGAAAAAAAAAAAAATTTCATGTTTGAAAAAAAAAATTTTAGATCAAAAATTTTGAGCCGCGCGATCGATGAAAATAATAGTGGTAATCGGTAGATGTACCGTAAATAGAAATACCGCCGATATTTTTTTTTTTTAAGGTAAGATCGGATGTTCCAAATTAATGGTGGCAGAGAAAAATATCAAACACGACATTTTTCTTTTGATGGTTAACTAAAGTCACTTTTATAATAACACACGCCGAGTATCAAAAATCAATGATAGTTCCTAGGTTATTGAGGTTTGCATTAGGCTCAGGGTGGTCTAGGAAAATAGGAGATGGGAAGGATACAACTGATGATATAGAAGAAGCAAGGAAACACAATGAAGAGCTTAATAACATTAATTATAAAGCTACTGGTATGATATTACATTCATTGGGAATGTCACCATCATTAAATAATAATAACCACAGTGGAATAATACCCCAAAAAAAAGTTAAAGAGGATATTTTAGATCTAGATAATGCTAGTACAGGTGAAATGGCTACTATTACCATTTTTGATTGCATTTGGCCATCACTTTCTTATCTTTGTTATTCAGCAAGAGTCCATTCATTAATTAATAAAAAACTAAAATTTACAACTAATGGGATGATACCATATCTAACCCATGATGCATTGGTTTCTTTTACGCTAAGCTCAAGTAGAGTTAACAATTTAATCACTTGGATTGCTTTATACCCATTATATGAAAGATCATTATGTCAACTATTATTCGGAAAATTTAAATCATCAATCAAAGGGTTATATAGTTGGAAAAATTTGCATCGAGTATTTGTTTTGAATAGTAGTACTTTTACAATGTCACTATGTCATTATATTAATAGAGCATTTATGCGCACAATAAGTAATGTTATTATGGGGAAACTTATTGATAAAAGTAAAATTAGTAATAATTCACCAATTGCCATGAGGTGTACAGTTCAAATGATGAGCTCTGTTTCGGAATGTGTAACTGAATTGCTGTCATTTGGTACTTGTAAATTGATGTTCCAACGGTTGCATGAAGATGAATTAAAAATTGGTGTTTTGGGTACAGATTGGCATGCTGTATTGGTTAGTTGTTGTGTTGAATGGGTTGTTACTTGTATTGTTGCATATTTATTCACCCAGGTTTATAAATGGATTGTCAAATACCGAGTATCCTGATAAGAAAGTGATCCTTTTTATCAAATTTCAACGGTTTTTTTTTGTTTGTTTTTTTCTGCTATCACATCTCTATGATTTGCATTATTTTAGATAATTACCAATTAAAAAGGTTTTCACAGGTTTATGGACTGGTACTGTGGATCATGTTAATTGATAGATAGACATGGCCACCTGATGTTTGTAGTATTTATTACTATTCTGTTTACCAAAAAAAAAAAAAAAAAATCTATCAATATTATTTAGCATTACTAATTTATTTATTTATTAGCATCAAGTTTCTACTGCTTTGATTTCGAGTTATTATTCTTCTAAATTTTCTTAATGGAAGATTATATCTGATATCCCTTCACTGCCAAGATTATTTATAACTTGTATATTCGAGCATACTGGTTTATTGTTATACGAAGGTGCCACTAAACAAATATGTTGTGAAATTATTCATGATTAGAACCTTAGCCGATTATAAACTACTGATCGCACCTAGTTAATACTCTAAACCCCATATTTTACCTTGAACTCGACATGATAGGTAATTCGTAATATTGATAAGGGATGTTTCTAATGCTAATTTTTTGATATATATATAATGTCATACAAAAATTGGGAACAGCGCGATATCAATACACCGGTGCAGCTCATGAAGAAATTTTTGACTACTGTATATATATCTATAGTCGTGTATACTGTATTAGTATATTGTTATTTATCAGTTATATCGATATATAACTCGTGCTTCGTTAAATAAATATTACGACCAGTAATTTTTCCACCCCCTGAATTTCATATTGATGTCAGTACTTTAATAATTCATCTTGTCTAGAGACCCCACAATATATTTCTAATTACCTACTGTTTCAAACCATTGTACGATATAGGTATAACGATAATTGATGCAACAGGTAAAAGAAATGACTTTTGTATTCTTTTTTACTGAAAGCTGAAATATATAATTGTATTAGCTCATTGGTTCACTCGTATGGATAGAGTATCAATCAATATTGCACTGTGGAGGGAACTAACTCTAATGTCACCTTAGTTATTTGTGCTAATATTAGTCACAGCACTAACTGTATCTAAGGAATCATTCAAGTGGGCATGCATTTCACATTAATGATACTGAGGATCTTCAATCTATGTGTGATTTTATCACCGAATCCCTCAAGTCCACAGTGGTTAAATGTAAACTTCGATTAATATTTATTCATGACTGCAGCAAATTACAACTAGGATTTTATTGAAATATTATGATTATATATTAGGATGTAGCTTATATGCGATCCAAATAATCAGCGCTTATATACAATGTCTGAGCGTTTCGTGATCCTATATTCTAGACCTAGTTAAATAAACCAGTCCTGAGTTGACCTGATGAAAGTATCAGACTGCAATTAAGTCAATTTTATCATGTTTTCCTATCGCTGGTAATTAGTATTTTACTTCCTTTTGATTATAGTGGTTTGAAATTACGCTAGTTCAACTGAGTTGTGCTTACAGGTGTGTCTTTCTATTAAAGAGTAAAGTTTATACATACAGCGTATACTGTTACGCCCTTATATATTTTTTGATAGTGTTTAGTTAAATGCCATAAGCCGCTTCAATACTACCATATATGATATTATACGATATTTGAATTGCTATTACTACATGCGTCATTCTTTGAGCATAAAACTACTGGTACCATAGGTCTTTGGAGGGTCAATATTACCAATCTATGCATGGAATATAGCAACTGAGCTTCAATAAGAAACTTATCATAGCTGAAAATCTATGAACGGCGTGGAGCACTGGTTATTATACATGTGCAATAATTGAGCTACAATACTATAGTATACATATTATACTCCGGAATTTTGTAGCTCTAGATTGTTAACAAAATGCATATGAAAAATCAATATCCTGACAAATATGTATGGTCCACAATCACATATATGTATACATGTAATGTATGATCGATGCAAGGCGCTTCGAACCGAATCTAAATCTTAGCTATGGCCTAATCAGTTATTGTACATTTTAAAATTAAATATCCGGGTGTAGAATCCAAATTGCTGTGATTTTCTTACTTATAATTACTATGTCTTGGTACTTGTAATGATCTTGCAATGTTTCTGCAGCTATTCAACCTGGACCGATCTTAGTTACATGCGAAGATTGAGGAAGTCAGTGATAGATTTTGATTTTAGAATCTATATGGATTATCTATAGCCATCCAAATCAGCCTCTGGGGCAGATTTAATCTATTTTTTATAAGAATCCATACATGTATATGTAAGCATTTAAATCAACAGTTTGAATTGGTTTAAATCCTGACTATCCATAGGTATCCATAGCTAAGCTTCTAATTATCCCAAAAAAGGATTTGAAAGCAAGATCATATACATTATAGAACCAGGTAAGATAACGTAATTTTTATGTGCATGTAATGCACAATATTATTGACAAGGATTAGCCATCTCTGCTTTTTTCAGGCTTGAGTAACTGTAGTTTAATTTCTCGCTATCTAATTAATTTAAAATTCCCCGCCAGATTTTTTTAAATTCTCCACTATAGTATATTCATGATTAACTCGGCATCTCTTCTATCTAGGATATATCATATATACTTACTACTATGTGATTTATCAATAGACTGTTTAATGACTGCAAAAACCTGAATTGCCGGATTTCGGAATTCAAGATTCATGTATTAGATTCTAAATTCGCCACCATGTTAAATGCCTATACATACCTGCGGGCACTACTTGGTAGTATACAAGGAAGCCAATCACTATACACTTGATGCTGAGGTGATTAATAGATAATATTATTCGAGTGTTACTGGCTTAGCGGATATAATACCATCGAATTAAATATGATTTTATCGATATCCTATATAATAGAAGCAACTGAGACTTGGCCTTTTATAATTAGTCTCGAGCCTTTATTGTACAAGTAGAGCACGATGCTAGTGTTGTACTAGAGGCTTGAAACAATAATAGTGTCTGTTGAGGTTACATAGTTCATACATTGATAGTAGCTACCACTGGTACTGAAAGCAGAACTTTTGAAAGTTCTCGAGATCAATGGTCCTTCAAAATCCGGATATCGTCGAGTGTTTTAAGAATTGTACATATACCATGCATATTATATAAACAAGGGGAAGCGATTGCTACATGTACAGTTACCAATTGTTAGCTCTGTACATAAAAATTTTAAAGTACTCATATGTTCAAGCTCTTTAACAGTATATAAGCGCATTACATCTCATGTCAATCTTTTCGCGCTGAACACCCAAAGGAGAATTGTACATTTTGAAGAGCTAAAAGTATATCAAAGATATATAAATTTAAGTTAACAATTTAAAGCCATTAAAATGATTGGGTGTGTAAAAAAAATTTGATTGAGTTTCTTAATGCTCTGATTTACTACCAAGTTATTACCACCCTCCAATCAAGTCTTTGATCAAGTTTTTTTTTTATCTAACGTGCCGTTGGCCTCCTTCCATCACTTAGAGTATCGATGTTTATATTTAGATCTCTCTGTTTATTTATTTATTTATTTGTTTATTTGTTTGTTTTTATTGATTTGTTGTTTACTTCATGAAGCTGATCACTAGTTGCCCATGGCAGCTGTGCACGTTTAATGTGATAGCAAAGCTTTTAGTATGATCGCGATGTCATTAATCATAGAGTCGTTCTTGTACATGGTAGATTATATTAGTAGTTGAAGTAATAGAACGTTAACTGATTGGCTTGGAAATGTTCAATGATCTGCCGGTTTGGTGTGTTTTGTAACCCGGATATTTGACCATCAAAGTCATTTATCGATAGAACTCTATAATTTTTGAGTCTTAAGTACCGGGATTATTAGCTATATTCGCTGAATTATAACTATATATATCTATATATATATATTATTTAAAAGCAGTGTCTTGGGGGGTTGCAAGTTGAATCTAGATCGATGATTTAGATCGGACGCGTCGATTTCCTGGTGCGCCAACCCAAAGACCCTGAATCCTGATTTTGATCGTACTTAGATCAGAGATCTCGCAGCGATAATCCCCCTATTTACCGTAGAGTTTGTTGATCATAGACTTTGAAAACGCAGACTGTGCTTCCATTGATTGCCATCGTATCCTTTTTATCAAAAGCTTTTCAGTATTTTCTTACTGAAGAAATTGTAATGTGTACCCAATGCTTCTTCAAAAGTTTGAGAATTTCTGCGCTGGGACTGGATATTTTGGCCTCCACAGTAAACTTTTTCACGCTTTCAAGCAGCACCAATGGAACAGTTTCTTTATCACCATAGTATAGAAATTCCACAGTTTGCCCACTGGTCAGCACTTAAATTCAATTCCGCACTCAATCGATCGAGAAACACTGTCACAGTATATTTTGTATCATTGGATGCTAATTATAAGCATTGAATGGTATAATCTTCAGTCAACCAGGCTAGTGAGTCTATAGTCTCACGATTCAAGGGTCAGCCTCATCACCGTAATACGTTTTAGCGAAGAAAGTAAAGGTCATTAGTACACAATTCTAAATAGCATAGTCCTACATCTAAGAATAATTATAGCATATCACACAGTGGCAAAGGTGGGATAATTGCCCATATGGCAGTATCCATCTAGAGTTGATAAAGGCTGAAATAGGCATCAATATAAGTACAATTGCAGCAGTATTTTTTAGATCTTGTACATATTGCATTATTACACTCGGCTTTAGGTTGTAATGATTAACAAATTAATTGGTACCATGGTGCACCCAACCAACGGGATATGATTGCGAAACATCTTATGATTACACAAGCAAAAGCATCGAGTTGCCTGTAAGATATCAATTGATTATAATTTGATGGATTCAAATGTGGAGACGGTTTGGTCAATCAAGGAGGTGCTGATTGATGACAGGATCTTCAAACCTTTGAGATCCATGACCAGATCTGTTTGATAAGATGCTATTAAACAATTTAGAACCGCAGCCATGGGCGTTCGGATATCACCTACATCTGAGGTGCCTAATAAACTTCTAGATTGTTGCACAATTCAATAGTAAGAACTCTCAATGGATGGATGACCATAGCAATTTTTTGTTGTAAAAAAAGTCAGACAGTAGCATTGCTGGAAGTATTTGTCGACTCATATGGGATGAATTTATGTGGCATGATCTATAAAAACATGGGCTGTGATACTCTGATATAAGCACTCCTCTCATCGCTAATTCAAGATTATCGTCATCCGTCATCCTCTATAGTATCTTCAGATCCATGTCACTATATCTATATTTCCTGGGTTTAAATGGTTAACGTGAGATATCTTTATTGATATATATAAAGAAAATAAGATCATTAATAAGCGCTATAGCAGTTCTGTTCTTACCTGCATATATTTGGCCAAGCCACCTAGTTATCGACCTTCTTCTTGCAAGGTATACCCGTAGAATCCTCTATCTACTATAGCCAGCTTGTATCTGGATACACTATAAGTTCAACTTTGAGATTAAAAACCTTTCACAAGATACCAACGGTTTCAACTCTTTAAGCCTTCTCAGTTCTTGCACTATTTAACACGGATATACCGTTAAAGTCTAAAAAGCATTTAATCAAATTAGGTAAAACACAAATAGATGGCGTTTCAAACTTTGGTCATAGAAAATCAAGTTTATTGTAGACTTATGATGAATTCAAAACCAAACAATTATCATATACCTTGACAGGATTCAAGAGGAGGTTCAACATCTGCAATAGCTAGAAGCTTCAAGTGGGCTTGGAGAGGTCTATAGTAAGATAGAACTTTTCAACGCACACAACTCGACAATCCGGATCGATACTGGCTACATCCATGTACGCACCGTGTGTACTACTTTATGTGTAGCAAAGTCTCTAAAATTGACCGATTTTTCAGCACACCGTGTGAAGTTTGTACTCCAATTGTTAACCAAGAAACAGTCCGAATGTATATCCATCCGGATAGAAGGTCTATATAATAAATGGGTACCATCGTTACTTGTAAAACCACTTAGTTGTTCTAGTTACTTGATTTTCGCACTCAAGCTTGTTACTTTGCTGCGCTGGTAACTTCACATGTAGTATAACCCGGCCGAGATTTTTCAGCATAAAAAAATAAACAAATAAACAAACAAAACACGCTCGGTTTGTTTATCCCGTATATGGTTCATTTGAGCCATACAATGCTGCAAATTTTACCATAGATACATGTAGCTGGAGTTTAATGTTGAGCTGGAACTAAAAGTTCGGGCCATGTGTACCAATTGTTTTGTATATATATTTTATGCATGGCTTTAAGGGTGTGAAAAGCATAAGTAATAAATTTAAGGGCACAGACAGGTTACTAAGCTCCAAACTTGAGCTGTATGGATGTAAAAAAAATTTTAATTCTATATATAAATCATTGGGGTTCTCCGCAATATATATGAAATAGCCAAAAAAAAACGCATAAGTATCAATGGTCGGTTTATTATGAAAATAATTAACAGCTATAGTGTACGAGTAAGTATAATTTGAAAATCAATAACTGGAGTTACTGATATTACTGCTACCCAAAAAATTTAATGTGCTTTAAATTCATTTTTTGGATCTTCTGTAGTTGAAACTTCTTTTTAGCTTTAGCAATGTATGACCAGTTTTATCGAATATTACTATAGTATACTGTAAAATACAGCCACACAGCCAATAAGATTTAAGTTATATTGTAACACAATAATAGTCATGTACCTTGAAGCTTTTATTCATCACATATATGTAACATACATGCCATGGTAATTAAGTGCCAATTTCAGCGAATGTGCTCATAGGTAAACTTAGCTCTAGTATATAGCTTATATCATACATTAGGCATGTTCAAATTTTCTATGGTGATAAATTGCAAAATTCTACGCTAGCCAGGTGAGAGGCAGCACTTTGCATATGCAAACAAGTGTTGGACACAACCTAGCTAGGAAATATATTTAAGCGGGCAGTTTTATCAGTCTATGGATGGCACTCAATCTATTGATACCATTTTAGCTTTTGTCGACTTGTTTAACTGATTTCATGATTATAGAATTATTTTTTTCTACCACAAAAATTATATCAGTAATTTAGACAGGTGAATTTAAATTAACGACTTGAAAAAAATTACATGTCTTATCATTTCTTCAGCATGAAATAGTCACAGCATTTGTCAGATCGTTTGCTGTATATATGTAGTTACAATAGCTTGAAGGCTGGGGAATTGATAGAAACAAGTTCATAGTCAGCTAACTATAGAACACTTCGATAAAAACTGCAAAAACGTATTAGAAGGGCTTGAATATTAATCAGCTGTGACTATAGATACGAAATCATGAAATCTTCGAGGGTGGGTGTTCATTTACTTCATGTACATGACCGAATCTAGAAGTTTCACAGGGGAGACTCTAGGATTGCAGTAATCAATTCTTACAGCTGCCCTGCCATGGTCTGTTCTATAGTGAATACTGCTCTAGCTGTAGACTACAGCCTTATTACTCTAATAACTATTAGATGTTGTAATTATGGATGTCAACAAACTTTGAGATTTACCCGACAAAGCTGAGCTGTAATGGTTGATATCAACTTCAGCTAAACTGCAGTAATTTCTGGCCAAGCTAAGAGATCCAGTCAA
The DNA here is from genome assembly GCA_030579975.1 of Blastobotrys buckinghamii (nom. inval.). Taxonomy (NCBI): domain Eukaryota; kingdom Fungi; phylum Ascomycota; class Dipodascomycetes; order Dipodascales; family Trichomonascaceae; genus Blastobotrys; species Blastobotrys buckinghamii (nom. inval.). The sequence goes on from JAKTSB010000203.1 coordinate 20,349, forward strand.
GATGAAGCTTGAAACTGACTTTCCAAAGATACTAAATGCTAGATCTTTTAGATGCAAATCCTTAAGTTTCTTACAAGTACAGCCCTTCTTCAATTTTTGTCATCATGTAAAGCTTTTGAAGATCTAGAAACTGTTACTATAGCATGATACGTACTGTAAGTTATCCCAATTTGTAACTGTAGGCCAATTCTATTACCAAAGAAAAATTGCGAGTCATATATATATATATTCACACCTGCAGTAAGAGGATCCCTAATACCAAAAAGCAAGTTTAGGTTGCAGATGCATGGTGATTGTCAGACATGCATACAGGTAATTAAATACATTGCATAAACTTTCAACCCACACAAAATTTCTTAATGCATGCATGCACAATCCGGAAAACAATAGATAAAAAAAGAAACACTGGATGATCAAAATCTTTATGTTTTGATATTACAATTGTTAACTGCTTCATGAAGATCGATCAAAGAAGCTTGGTAACATATATACATGTATACTATATATATCTATAGTGGTACTATAGTATACTGCCATGGTATTATATATATATATACATCCATAAGGATATACGGTATACGTATATAGGCAATCACTACCGTGGGGATCTAAATGTTATCACCATGGCAGGTACCACTGGTGTAGAGCACAGACTGTGTCAATCAATTGCAATAATTGATAAGATTCGGCGGAATTTTTGAAACTGAAGGAATTGATCTTAAGAAGGCCACAGCATATCTAATATGATAAAGTTGTGTATGTACAATTTGTATGTACGCACCATGGTAGGTGGTAATCGACCAATTGTGTGCAAAGTTACAATGGGGATAATTTGCCAGATTCAACGTATTAAATAACAGCTAGAGCTAAATTGGCCTAATCTAAGATATCATTGAAAAAATGTTCCATACTTAGAACCCTCAGCTAATTAAAAAAAATATATATCTGATATAAGTAACACCGTTTTAAAGTATATGTAAGAGTACAATCAAAAACCGTTAGTTTGTCAAATAGTTGTAACAGTAGAGCCCCATCGAGAAAATAATATTTCGCAATGGCTTAGACCAAGGTAAGATTTTGGTACGAGTTACAATTAATATTGGCCAATGATAATATCCTTGTAACAATGTTTGAACTCTTTAACAACCCCATTGTTCAACTTTGCTCTAAGTCTTATGGCTGCAGTATACTATAGGGCCCATTTAATTAGAAGCAGGATTACTGGATCCTTCTAAACCTCAAACTATTTTGGGTCTGATTTTCTATATATATATAGCTAAACTCAATTGTGCACGAGTTTCTCCAGTAAAAATGCAAGTGTTTTTTATAGGCACAGATGGTAGTCACCTTTTAGTTTACATATGCAGCACCCAGACTGAAATTTAAATGGATTTGGAAATCACATACATATATATATATTTATAATGGTAATTTGCTCCTCCATGCATATGGTGCGCTGCTTTGACACCAAATTGAATAGGCTGCAGATTTGTTGCCTGGAAATCAGCTGCCGGGGGCTTGTTGCTGCAACTTTTTCGCTGTTTGATTATTAGGCCTGCGACTTACCTGTAGTTGGATGTTTTTGGAACTTTTAATGTCTGAGAAGCAAATTGTACATCAGGGGCAACTTATTTTTTTTTTTCGCTCCGTTTATGGCAATAACATATCAAAAATAGAACCTGACTTGTATAAATAGAACAAAATGTCCATTATATTTTTTCCCTCTCCAAACTGGAAAAACAAAAAAAAAACCCCCCGTGTGAGTTTTCACAAAACTCTATCTGCATTTTATCTTTGTACCACATATTTGTATTATTGGGTAATTGTTGATACTGCTCTATACGAATTGCTTTAAATATGATAGCATTGAGCCTATATTTTGACATTGCTGCTTCACGTGTAGCTACGCCACTCTTGGTAGCCTGGTACGTACTAGATCATTTAATGATCTGAGTTTTATGACACACTATAGTACTGTCATTTTATGCTTGATTGGGATAATGATATCTTGGTCTATTGCCGCTTGTGGCCTATCCATACATATATTCAATAATAATCATGTATAGTAAATTTTGTTATGCTGCCCTTGCTCATATATCCGCGGATAATCGTTCATGCTTATATGTAATAAAGGCAAGATAATTATGCATTGGCTGGTTGCTCTATGCGTACAATGCTATAATCCCATGGATATCCATTTACAAAAGTTCTAATTTACTATCTTATTTATTTATTATTTAAGGATACATAATTACGTTTCATGGTGGAAGGTTTGAAGGTAGAACTTTATAATTACTTTAATTGATAAATGTATAAAGCTTTTTGGGGCGTTCTTACAGTAGATTAAACCCATGAATGCATTATTTTTGAAAGTATTGTATCACACGTGCACTTTACTAATAATTGCAATTAAAGGCTTATTATAAAAAGATGATAGTCCTTTGTTTTAGTTATTTAGTTATTTATGGGTAATAAAGTTCTAAATCAAATCGATATATTGCATCTATTCACATTTTGGAATACAATTTAAAGCCTTTATCATAATAATGGTGACCCCATTTTCAAAATTGAGATTTACTGTGTCACATAATGCGGGTGCTTACGGTAGTTTTGAGGGTTTTATAATTGAAATATAAATATACGTTATTATTTAAATCCAAAGTTAGAGCATTAGAACTTTGATTACTTTTTGATGTAGTATTTTATATTTGAGTAAAGCTAGTTACATGTATATATATTGCAATTTAAATTAACATAGAAGTCCTTTTCAGGACCTGCAATGCTTACATCGGTATACCTGAAAACCATGGCACTAAACATTCAGAAGAATCTCTGTGCACAGTTTTATCCTGATTAGGCCCGGATACCAACCGGTAGCTAGTCCATAAACTATAGGATATAGAAGGTATATACATAAGCAGCAAAAATAATGCATAATTCATTATAATATATTATAGATATGGCAATCATAATCCAATTGATGGAATCTAGAATGATTTCTAAATAATTTACTTGAAGTTGAATACGTAATTCGGCTATTAAATGCATGAGCAACTTACCGTTTTAGTTTAGAACAAAACAATTTGGTAATATTCTATCACCTTGAGTTACTTACATGGTATATCCGTATACTTGCACAGCCAGAATAATCTCTAAATTTGGGCATTTTATGATACTTTGAATATATACTTAATGAACAAAATCAGTTCACATTTCTTTCTAGATCCATGTTGTTGTATCAAAGCCCATCGATCATCTTAAGCATCATTTAAAAGGTAAACGTCACTCATTTCTAGTATGTTAGATAGTTTCCAATGTCCATGGCATTTTAAAGGCCATCAACATTACTGTGCTTGCAATTGATACATATATGCTATGTGACTCTACATCTATTGCTACATCCTGCAGTTATAATCACTATTTATTATCACCATAAACAATGTACCAGTAGTTTTATGATCAATGTGGCTGCTGGCTTTTAAATTCGTCTAGAATCTTATGATGCGGTATACTCTCCAATTCAAACAAGCACAGCTGGCTGTACATAGATTGGGCATAAACAGATCTTCAAGATTTGCAATAAATTCAGCTGCATTTTAAATTGCTAGCTACACAGCATGAATCCACACACGTACTGAAAAAGTCCCCACAGTGATATATTGGCTTCAAATTTGCACAGACTATGCTTTTGCTTTACGCTGTATGCGTACAAGTGCATTAGAATACACCGCATAAACCACAAGCTTGAAAGGTTTAAATTAACCCTTTCACGGAGTTGATTCAAATTATAATACAGGTATCAGAATATATCTAGTGTATTTCCTGTACAGATTCTAATTTAACTATAAAGGGTAGACATCAAAAGCTGGTCGATACATAAATATATTATCTTGAATGATTGTGAGTCCTCTGTGCAGACTACCTCCGTTAATTATCAAGCACAGATGATCCAAAGGACGCTATAAATTGTAGACTGCCATAACTCGCTATCATTAATAGGACTGTTAATTAAGGCTGGCGTAATGAGGGCTTGTTGCTGTTATATGATCATATCGTATACTATAGAGAGAGAGAGCCTACTGCCATGGTACTAGGATCCATAGGATACCATCCTTATATGATATGTAAGGTCCGTGCACTAGCGGTACACGGGATATCCGAAACGTGCTCTCTCAAGTCGTAACGCGTCAAATTCAAACAAAAACCCAGCCGATTGGTTCGTGATTGTACAATTTTATTCGAACTGTCTTGGCCCGCGCAACCTGACGTGTCCTACTGTAGCATCATCATAGGTTTTAGCGGGGTATGAGAGCGAGATGACCCGATTACAGCCGTTTAGGCGTTAGTAAAAGAACGCGTTTGAACTGGTCATAGCCCGTTTATTCCGCTCGCTCGCTCGCTAAAATCATAACGGCTTTATCGTTGTCGAGACCTCAGGCTCGAAAAAAATTTCAGGAGTCAATGGATTCCTATATATAGATAACTTGTTCTCAGTGGCTATTTGCGGAACTTGTAATTAACAGAGCAGGACTTTGCTGCTTCAAAATGAGAAGAAAATCATATGAATCATAGAGATGAAAAAATGTTGGCTAGATCCTATAGATTGCCATAATTATGATAAGATGTTTATATAGTATTGCCCATGGATATCCTCCGAGTGGTTTGATATTCATATATACCATGGTAAGAGCTACATACCTTAATAATAGAATGGCTTCAACTATAGTATTATAATTGGTCTAAAATTTAGCTATGCATAAAGTTTTGATACAATTTTACAAGCATCTGTGAATTTGAATTATTTACTAATAATGGTTACAAGGCATTAATTATTATCATCACATAGACACACTGCCATGGCCTTTCAATCTATAATGCATTACACCAAGAGGTTTATACATAGTCGTGGGATATCAATAATGATTGCTAGTCAGGTCGTTTTCTATATTATAAGCAATAAAGACTTTACAAGTGGTAATTAAATTTCTAAGAGTTCTTCTTATCCTGAACTACAATATCGTGTTATTTGATCATCAAAGAATCGAACCTTCTATCTCCATATGGTATAATTTACTAGAACCTTGTATCAGTTCAATTGGTTAAATAAGAACGTCATCAGCTATAGATATAACCAATCAGCATAACAAAGAAGAAAAATCATCAAACTTCCACCCGCAATAAAGATGATCTTCTTCACTTAATTAGAAAGTTCTAAGAATTGAGAGGACGTATTGCTGTTGCTATAAGGATTATAATTAAATCTGGACTCGATTTGCGGTATTTTTTTGTGCAGGACTTATTAGATTATATAAGTAAACCAGATTTCTTTTGAATTTATAAAATTATTGGGTAAAAAACAGACTTCCTTTTATTTTATGCGCATATATGCTCCTCGATCAGCTTATGAGGAGCATAAATTTTCTGTGGTAGTTGGAGAGATGGGGTATCCTACTATAGCTTAGTGCAATAGCAGGATTTTCTGTTATAGATATAGAAATTTATTATTACATTAATCAATTGTGCACACGGGTTTATAGACACTGCAGACTGACCATACGTACCGTGGTGAATAAAAGATTACGTCGATATGCTGCACATTTGATACCTGATAAAGCACCAATTCGATTTTAATAAAGTGGGTTGAATTTGAACACATTACATGCAATAAAAGTTCCACAGTATATCCAGGTTTTTTTTTTTTGTTTTTTTGTTTTTTCAAAAGTTTACCGCCTAAGTCAAACCGATCTTCATCGCGGATTAAATAAGGTTCGAGAAAGTTTTAAAAAAATCTTAACATGCAAACTTACATCCGAATATAGTTAAAAAGTTTTCAAGCGGTGGACCCTCAATTAAAAGTAACACAGTAGAGTGTTCACTATCCAGGATAGAAGAAAAGCAGCGTGCAAATTTTGTGGGCCATAATTTGCCAATGCCATGCCTGCAGTGGAGGAAAAAACAGCCTTTTTTATTGCTATTGATGGCTTATTCTCAGTTTATCATCGGTTTAGTAATTGAATATCATGCCTTAACAATAGCACTATGGATAAACTTTACGGTAGTGCTTGAAAATTCCCAGTATATGAATACCAGTTATTAATCAATTGCAGCACTTTAACTGTCCATATCAATACCCGATCATAATTTTTGTGAGCGAACGCCAGTTTGTAAACAACTTACCAAGCTATATGTATATTTAACCAGAAGAACTTCTATCCATTATTTAATACTAGCTTAAGCACCGAGCCTACAAGCTGAGATATTACATCTCCGAGACCATATTTTTCTCAGGATCACTATGAGATGCACAACGATCAATTGCTTTAAGGTTTGCCCTTTCTCAAAAAAATAACTTTAACTAGCAAGTATTTTTTAGGGACTTTTCCGAGACTCAAATTGAGCTTGTATTTATTAATCAATTGGATACAGGTTACGTATGAAAGATTAATTTAAACTAGAAATGTTCAATCTGGCTTACCGTTGGAAAGCTTGAATACCATAGCCATGCATGATTATGGTCAGTTTCGAAGCCCCAGGTAATGAAACTCTTTCAAAACCAGTACCAATATTAGCTTTAATACTCTCGAAGCTTGGGTATACTATGTGTAAACCTTTTTTGACAGATTAGCTTGTTCAAATCATAACCACTGAAATAAAACTTCATGTTCTTGAAACTTGTGAATAAAACCCGTTTTCTGTCTAAATACTACTACTGATTTTATAATTGAATACAAATTCAGATTTTTTTAACAATCCAAGGCTTAAACCAACTTGAAATTGTCGTCTCATATTTTAACTCCATGATCTTCAACTCAAGGGTCTTGCTCTCAAACTCACCTCCAAGTATCACTTGAGTGTTTCAAAAGTTCTAGCTATAGAGCAAAATTTTCATCGCATTATTTTTTGTAGTGAAGACTTCTAGGCTAAAAAGTCATATACAACTATTGCCTTTGCAACAAGTATCTGAGTGACAGGTCAAACTTTGTTAGTCCTAGAAATTCTCGCGTCGACGTACAATCTTATAAATAGGATCGATCCATTGTAATAGCGATTCTGAGTCAAATTTAGAATTTCTTAATCCTCGATCGAGTCGAGGAAATGTCTAACTCAGCTGCAACGTGTAGTGCTGGTATCAGGATGGATCCTGTACTGCCCATCATGGCCGCGGTCTATAGCTACATGTTATCAATTGGAAAAATCTGTTCGAAGATTACAAGCTCCAAACATTTTGGCAAAACTTTGTTGAAATGTTTTTATCTGTTGGAAACATATCAGAGCTATATAGTGATTCAAATGATAATTACTGACCCCTCAAAATCTCTCAAGAGCTATAGATATATCCATATCCATACCCATATATATGATAACTGGTCGCAATAGTATTCTAAGGCCAGTATATAACCTGAATATCATTCGGATAGCAATTATGAGACCCACTATCGTATATACATGTATATCCTGTCTACCACCACAGTAAAGTTTGAAATTTGAGTGACGGTTTACGATCAACCTGAAATACTTAAGTGTAAATCCCATAGCCTGCTGCACCACTTAAGCTTTGAAAAGTTTTAGACAATGAGTCGCTACACTCTTATCCATCCATATAATATTGATGAATGTTTGATAATATAAATTAGCCAAGCCTTTATAGAATAATTACCTCGAAGTAGCAATATATAAAGCACTTTAAATCGAATGTACAATTGCCATGGAATATGGGTGTATTCTCTACTTGGAGTAATTATTTGGGTGTGTCTATAGTGCCTCTTATATTACTAACGTTAAGATAAATGGTTTGACTGGAAATTTGACCTAATATTACTGATGCATCATTTAATTAAACCGTTAGAAATTAACTATGATAGGGCTCTAAGAATTTTCATTTCCTAGTAAAGTAGGATTAATTAATTTCACAAGTATATATATATATATATATACTCACCTAATTAAGTTTGGTAGCCTGCAGTCATGGACACAGATATATTTATTCGAATAAAAACTTAAAATTAATTAATGAATTTCTGTTAACTTCAATTGGGATGTTACCAGCCTAGGTAGCAGCATAGTTTTAGGTTACGTATCATATTATTAATGATTAGTTTTAATATGATGAAGTAGGCAAGAAACCTACCATGGTATCCCATATATAGGATATACTATAATTATTATTCATAATTAAGTAATTGACTTAGCTGTATACAGTAAACACCTCTATCGGATATATATATATATAGATGATCATGCATTGTCATTGCAGTCTATTTTAGAACTGTATTGTTTTATTAATATTCATAATAAGCCTTAAACATTTAATGAAACTCAATTGAGCATTTGGTCCGACTTCTTAAACTTAATCGCTTAATGCACAATTTGAACCGAGCTTAAATATTTTAAGCTACTAGGCTACGGTCGAGGCTGGGAATTCATTCAAGCAAATTAAGTAATCATTCAGCCCCAAAAATTGGATGATCAATTATAATGCAATTAATTGAAGATATTACTTGTATTTGCAATATCATGGTAGTTGTATCGTCTCAGATTTAGGTTGCCAGAAAGTTGAATGATCAAATACCCTAATATTTTGTGCACCCATATATGTATATATATAGTAAGCTTTCAGACAGCTGAGTAAAAAGATTGGAGATTTAAAGTTCAAAGATTTAAACCTAAGCTGGTGGATCAAGGGTAAAACATGCATAAAAGCTCCTAGCAATAGCTGAATTTGTTGCCAAATGTTTCTCGGTGAATACTGAACCTTAAACTCTTAAAATTTCGCGAGAAAATAATTTATTTATTTATCTCAGCCAATTATGGATATTTTGAGCCTTTTGACGTTTTTTTTTTTTTTTCTCTTGAGCCGCTTGCTACCCAGTTCTTGCCTTTTTGTGGTTGGAAATAATTATTCAATGCTGAACATAAGCTTAAACTAGTATCAATTTGCAATAACCTTTTAATTTCATCGCACATAGAAATGAATTAAATCGGCAAATGTACTTATGGTGAGTATGCATTTTTAGTGTTTCTTTCCTGGTTAAATTACTAAACTATCCCAAACTCATAGAATTGATCAATAAGTCGGGTCTACAAAGGATACTGGGATGCATAACCCAATCTCTTTAGCTACACAAACTTCTAATAAATTCTTGAAAGATTATAATGCAGTAGTTAGAACAGTAAGTATCATGACTTTGGTTACTGGCCCAATTGTAATATCAACCTGAACAATATTACTATAGGCACCAACCTATAATACATGGATCCAAATTATCCCATCCTCTCATCACCGGATATTAACAATTAATAAAAGCAGTTAACCTGAAAACCCTTACACACCTTGCCGTCTGAATCTATCTGTTTGATTTACAGAAACATCAACACAAACAATTGAACATTTAAAACTAAAAAAAAAAAAAAAAAAGTGGTTCTGAAATTTATTCGCCCTGGTGAATAATTCGTGGGCACCGACGAGAAGTTGACGATCAAAAAAGTTTCCAGCCCAACTTTGTAGTTTCGGTTGCTCGAGGCATTACAACAGCGCGGGAGTCTAAAGTAATTGACTTTGAACGAAGAACGTATGGATGTTCCTAAACCCCAATACAACGCATCTTTTTCGAAGAAGCTTACATTCGCGTAGCCATGGTGCACCACAGAAGGTTGCTTAAGAATCTGGGTGAACCAAAAAAAATTTGCGATAACTGTTGAAACGGTTTGAAGAGGTTTTAAAAATTTACGACATTGTTGCCTATGAAAGAACGTCCAGTTTAATAATGACATGAAAATTTTTCCTTCTCACTTAATTACTGTAAGTTTGAATTGCGTACACTAAATCGTTATAATCAGTAGGACACACAGCTTTTTTTGTGTAGTTTTAAACAATGGGAGGAGTTCAAATTTTGGACACACACATTAGCTAAGTGTGCAGGATTATGATTGAGGTTCGGTGCTCGGGGATCCTCGAGTCAATATTGAGAATTGAGCATCATGACCAAGACCTACTTCAACAGTAATAACGTTCGAGAGCGACAATCCATTGCTCCAGTTTATCTGGAGCCGAAGTGCACCATGGTGAGTTTGACTTTAGGTGCCTTAATGATACCATATGGCAATCAATAGTGCTCGGGTAATCAAGCTCATTAACAATTTGTAGCTAGTTTCATGATCCAAAGTATTCAATTGTTCTAAAACTATATCATTAGTGGACCAAATTTTCTTATTTATATATATACTGAGTTTTACATTATGGCATACTGAGCTGTCATTCGTTAATATATGTAATACTGTATTTATGTGTTCTATAAATCTCTATAATTAGTTAACTTAAATTCAAATAACATTTTAACCACTATAGATATACAGTTAAAACAACGGCCCGCTTGCAACATGTTTTTCATGTTTAATTATGGCATACTTATCAAGTTTAATATATACATATATATATCTATAGGATTATAGCAATTGATAAGTGTCAACCCAATATATTATAATGATATCAACATTCTTCAATGCTTATATACATTCAGTCGACCGAAGGGCAAGCTACACTTTCAGCTATCAAGATCTAATTATAAGCATGCTGCAGTATACTGTATCCATGGTGCACGTATCCATAAATATATATATTTTTGATATCTTTAAAGATTAATTTAAAAAGATCTTCATATTTTCTGTTCTAAGACCTACCCAACCAAACGGTATACCATATTTAAGCATGATTTGCACCCCAGAATTATGGGTATAATTCTTCCAACATGCCTTTTGATGCACTCATAATCTATTAAATACATTTATAACAGTTCTATAGTAAAAAGCAGGATTGTGGTAAAACGCACTCTAAGTATTTAATAATAATGGATTATCCAATTTTTTAACATTCTCCTTATTATGTTATTAAAATATTCAAGTACGTATTAGAAAGTTACAATAATATCAAGGGCTTCTGAAATAGTAATAATAATAATATTATAATATCATTGTAACATATACCAGGTAGAACCATGATTCTTCATATACCAATCGGATCTATCTGTGTGAATTTAGCTTCAACATAACTATAGCTAATCAAGGATCATAAAATTGAATTTTGATAATATTTTTTAATCATCCCATTGCAGTTGATAGGATTTAGGAACCATCTGCAGGTAATAAATATGTACCATTGCAAGGTTTCGATGTATTAAATAACATACATACTTATTATGGTCAATGATTGTTTGTGTTCTTATAACTGAGCAGGAACAATTTAGTTTACTTAGATGGGTCAATCAGCTTTCAAAGGTACCCGTGGTAAGCTTAAAATTACAATACTAAAGTATAATAAGATCCTTTATTCTGAGCTGCCAACCTAGCAAATGCTAGTTCAATAAAACAAAATATATATGATATATATCTAGCTATAATTCCGTAGCTAAATAATAAGCTTAACAATGTAGCGGTTAAAAAATGTTAGCCTAAATATATATATAGTACAGCATTTCTCCATTGTTTAATAATATTTGGTTACCCACATTCCGAGATTAGCAGCTTGTGCCATGGTATTGTATTTTGTTGTATGCTTTACGTACGGTACCTCAGCTATCAGCAGCAGATATATCCATGACCATATAATTAAGCTATATATCCATTAATGATTTGCTATAGGAATAATTCAAAGAAAACAATGCCAAATCTTTGTTTTATCAATACTATATATATCAATTCGCAGCCAAATTTTATCGCATGGTTACTGCAGGTTAACGCTTATGTTTTTTTAACTGTATGCACTTGATAAATTTGGTCAATTGTTACCACTTGTGTAAAACTTCTGTACCGATGAACACAACGGTAGTAAACTACCACGCTTCTACATAAGAGGTCGCTATAGATAAATACTATTGATGGCAATCTATAGTGTATTTGCTTAGGTTAGACTGAATCAACTAACAATCACTGTAGTACTGTCATAGAAAGTCATGATGAAGCAGTTATAACACTATGTCTATAGTTCAATTGTAGCTGTTAGGTCAAATTCAAACTGTTGGTGTAGGAAAAAATAAATTCAGCTTAAAAGTTCATGATAGGTCATAAATTTAGCACCAGCAAAAATAGTACAGTGGCTAGCGAATCAATGTTTTTGATTATAAATACTATAGAATTTTTCAAAGTATTGATATAATGTCAATCTTAATCGATTTTAACTAGATTAGCTTGTATTGTGCAATGTATTAATATTAAAACTACAAATCCATATACAATAATTATATGTAATAAGTTGATTTGATATATTGGCGTATTATGGATCCGATGTAGAATTGATCTGATTTTATATTTAGAGGCCGCTACCATAATCAAAAAATTTAACTAGATCGGGTTCTAGAACTAGAATCATGACCATAGTAACCGGTCGTTATGAGTTAACAATTGGTTGGTGTTTAAAATTTTGCCTCCATATGCACGATAGTTTATGGGATGCAAGGCATGTATAATGCACTAATAGCATATATTTGAGGCATATTTAAATAACCTCTGAAATCCTTAATTTTTCCAAAAGGAGCTATCACCATTGTCTTTATCCTTGTATCCTATACTACATTATTCTACAGCGACTGAGTTGCCTGGAATATGAATGCTTTTTTACTAGATTCTAACTGAGATATTTTGTCAAGGTGATAATGTCTTTAATTTACTATTCATTTCAGTAATTTATATCAATTTGAGATAAAATTCTACCTGCCATAATTGAGGAAAGAGGTCAAAAAAATTTTTTTCACTGCATGTATGAGTCTTGAATTGGGTAAAGTTACGCTTCATGTAGATCCTGCTAGGTAAATAATTTAACGGTTTATTATATAATAATATTATTATCATGGCAATTTAAGCCTTCATTGAAAGTTGGTGCATGATTAACACAGCAGCTGAAAAGATAAAATATTGCACACAAACAGGTACTTCGAGCATTCAAGATGATTTATTGAATTTAGCACCCCCTTATAAGCTTCTAGAATCACATCAAGTCATCATGAGCATTGCTTGAGTGCAAAAATAATAACAACTGCTCCGCTTAATTTTTTCAACTTCTAAAATTTAAAATCTAATTAGTTACTTAATAATAGTGCATGCTTTCTCTAAATGCTCTTTTATTTCTTAAATAATGAAATACTCGATAATAATAGGCAAATTTAACTGGTGGACTCATATTCTTATAAGATAATGCATGGATGCATATTCATGATTGGTACATCCTCATAAAGTTCAACCGCTTGATTCCTGGTAGTAGCAGTGTTATAAGCATGGCCACCGTATCAAGGTAAAAATCTTAAATCTTTGCTATAAAAAGCGTCACTTATTAAAATCACTGCGACTTATAACGTTGCAATATTCCTGCATCCCTCATCGAGTTTGTCCTGAGCATGCTGTATGTTGAATAATATTTTGTTATTGGCAAAGTTCCTTAGCCTTTAACTTGGGTGCTCGAACAAGTTTGAAACCTCATTTTGAAGCTTGAGAATATTATTTAGCTTGCTTCAATTGTTTGTTTACATTGATAAAATTCTAAATCAAGGTGTTGTTGTTTTTTTCTCTCGCGGTGCACCAACAACAGCTCCCACTCTACCAAGTTTTCAAAACAGCTACTTTTGATTAAGCAGGAGCTGGCTTCACATGGAAATAACATTACCTTTGATTTGATTTGCTTTGTGCTTCTAAGGTAGCGTTCAACATCTCCACACTGATCATCATACATAACAAAAAATGGTACACTGCACCCATTTCAAATTTTTCCAGAGCCGATTATTCCTTCGTGTAAATATATACTAATCTATATGGATAGTGCAGCTTGATCAATTTTGCAGAGTGTAAAGTGTTCGAACTCTAAGTATTACGTTATGATATTTTTACCAGGATACTAATTGGATTTTGCAACCTTTTCATCTAATAATACTTCTAATGTATCTGGGGGAGTATCTATAGTATACTATGGGAGTTAGAGTAATAATATGGATACAAGACAGCTTTACAGTGTTATTATATATACATATATATCGATATCATATGATAAATTTTAATTCTAGACTACTGTATACAGTGTTTGGTTTTGTTATTTGATGGTTATTGTGATGCCGTAACAGTGGTCTATCAAATTTAAAATTTTAATAAATACAAAGAGCTCGAGATCTAGTGCAACAAATAATTATGGGATTTATGTCTAGAGACGTCTATAAAAATAATTAAAAAAAAGAATTAAATACTACCTAATTAGTTAGATCTATCGATTACCATAGTTACCTGATATACTGATTTGATCTTCTAAGCTGAAACTAAATGATTTTGTGTATCAACTTTATAATATGCAATACCAGAGAAAAATTTCAAAGCTGAGCATCTTTATTTACTTAGAATTTTTCAACCGATACTTAAGATTTATATCATTTTTGACACACTAATTTTAAGCATCATCATCTACAATTGTGTCTATATATTTCTGGTGTATATGGGCCGATAAACATTAAAAGAATTGTGTGTATTATGATCACTAGAATTCTCTATTTTCACCGAGAATTATAACTTGACTATAGTAAAGCAAGCTGAGCTCATTGAGATCAAAGCAGTCATATATTGTGCATGATAGACAGAGGATAATCCAACAACCTCAAATGTTTCGAATACTTGATCTGAAAAAAAAAACACCTAAGATACGGCCTGTGCCATCTAAATTATTTCTTGTTTATAGTCTAGATTAGATCAAGAAGATTTGAATGGGAAACAAATATTATTTAGTACCATAGAACCCTCAAAAAGCGTCACCACCAAAAAGTTTTAGCACGCATCAACCAAGGCGATTTAGTACCACAAAGCACAAACACACACACATGCAGAGCAATCAATCAATCAAACTGCCGATTTTTGTAGTCAATGTTCTAAATATATCTAACACGAATAGTATTTGCAGTCTACACTATTCGTGGGGTCGAAACATTTCTTCCTTATTCATGCTTGAGCGCTCGTTTTGTTTGTTTTTTTGTTTGTTTGTGAGCGGCAGGCTCAAGCAGTGCTAATCGGCTTCCAAATCGGGAAATAACCAAACACTGCTAACCACAACACCAACACGTCTTTTTTTGGTGATTAGGTTAATCTTATTATCTTTTATGGGTCCCATACAGAAGCTTGTAGGCAACAATCAGTATCTAGACCCTTTAATATTTAATAATTGTAATTATCATACATCTGTGATGATAAAATAACAAGTTTCAGTATATGTTGGTTACTTTTTGAACCTTCATCACGTCACGACGTGTTTTTTTGTGTATCCAGCTTTCTAATTATTATTTATTTGTTTATTTTTTTATATCCTAACTCGAGATCGGTAAAACCAAGATACTATAATTATTAGATCAGTCAATATTAGAATATTATGTGTCTGTAGAATAACGCGCTGGCTGGTTAAAACCTATTCCAATTGCCTATTAATTCAGATGTGTGTGTGTGTGTTGGGTACGATAGTACTAGAATAGTTGCCAGCTAATGATGTTTAGAAATATGCTTCGTTCTATATCCAATGCTGATGCTTTTGTTGTCAAGGCATTTAAGTGACTGCAACTCGTTGCTTAATACACTCTCCAAGGTTACTATTTCGCTATAGTGCTGTGTTGATGCTTTGAAAAAAAAAAAAAAAAATTAGGCTACACTACATTACTATAGTTCCGATGCCTTATAAACCAAACTTTTCTGTAAGTTTTTCAAGCTTCAACCTCTTACAGGCTTGGTCCAGGTAATTAATGGGCCAAATTCCCCTCATAGATCCAATCCATAAAGTACCGCTAAAATCTAGACCTACAATAAATAGTGGATCTCTATTAAAATTTAATTATAAGCAAATAGACATGGAAAGCTAACTAGTCTTGTTAGTGAACTTATTGATTGTAAGCAGCTGGCTTTTCTGTATTGACCTGATGCTCAATTCACATAGTTTAGGTACCTATTCTTTATCAAAGATGTATCGAAAAAGAATGCTATAATAATAAGCTTTAGGCGTAGCATAATTAAGATTTAAATTGAAGTGCTAAATAGTTAGAAAAGTCAACGACTTCAAATTCCAACTTATAAAGATAGAGAAACCTTGTTTCTACCTTAAGTTGAGTAAAAGGCTTATTTTATTTTTCACAAAAACATTCGAATTTGAATTAATTTAATACCGTACTGTACTGTACTTGAGGTAGTTTTTTCAATTTGCTGTAGAGATTCAGATGGTATTATTAACCATCCATCTATTTATCAATTGGTGACCATTCATCCTTTAAATTGTGGTTTTAAAAAAGCACACCGAATCTTTGATCCAACTGTGGCCTACTGTAACTTACTTTTTAAGCTAAACAATCCGACGTGTCGACCTATAGATTTATAAATACTGCATGGATTTACTTTTTATCAAACCTCTACCACAACGCGAAAAGTTTAGTGATGCTTGAGCAACCAAAACATCATTACTTTTTCCTATAGGCAAAATAACAAAAAAGAAACAATACACTGAGACGATTTTGATAGTTTATTTTTTTTTTGTATTCTAGCACTTAATTACTTTTGAATTTCATGATGATCCGTTTGAGCTTGCAAATTACTTTTGACAAGTCAATATGGATGTCCTGCAAGCTTGAAAAATAACCGAAGCTTGAATAATTTGTTTTTGCAAGCAGTAAAAAATATTCATGGTACATTTTTGTTACCACAGCTTGAACGAGGCCAAAAATATGGCCTTTAGTTCTACTACACTAAAAAAAAAAAAAAAATAATCGTCATTTTTATATATATTTTTTTTTATTTAATTCAACAATTATATAAACACCAACCTTCCCACTTTTACAATCAACCTTTTTTTTTCTTCTCTCTCTTCTCTATAGAGTTCACCATCATCAACCATACGACAATCATCGAATCACGGCAGGAAAGACCATCAGTCTTTTTCATATAATATTAATTTTTTTTTGCATTTTTTTTATATATATTTGTTCTTCCCCCCTTTTTTCCCCTAATATATACACCCCCTTTGCTCACGATTTGACGATTTGTCTTTCACAATCATAACGACCAAGCATTAAACATATACTAACCAACACACAATACAACATGAACTGCATTGAGCAAACTCCCAGAGATTACTTTGGACCAAACGCTTTAGATAAAGTCGATTCAAGTCCATCATTTTTACCAGAACAATTACCATCAGCCAAATCTCGACGGCTAAAGAAACCAAACTTGTTATTTCCTGCACCAAATCTTAAATCATCAGATACCAGTCCAACCAGCTCATTAGCAGCTGATATGTCACAAAATTTCTTTATTGAAAAAACGTAAGTTTTTATTATAGAAAAAAAAAAAAAAAAAAACGAACAAAACTAACAATATTAGACCAACTGTACCAACACCAAAACGATCATTATTCCCAATTAACGAATCACCATTAAGTCGACCAAAACAACCACGGTCATGTTCAGAAACCGATGCATTACAAATCTCAAAAATTAGATCCTCACATAAAGCTTCATTATCATTTAACAACAATGAACCAATTGAAAGACCAACAAAATTTAGACGAACTCAATCAATGTTTCAACATCCAGAAGATGTTGTTAAAGACGATTGTCCTTTAGGTATCAAGAGTTTCCAAACTAAAGAAGATTCTTTTAGAAGAATCGGTAGACAAACTTTAGTTGATATTCTAGATGGACAATATCAACATATTTATGATAGATGTATTTTAATTGATTGTCGATTTGAATATGAATATAAAGGTGGCCATATTGATGGTGCAATTAATATCAACACCAAAGATCAAATGGAAAAAAAAATGCTAGAATTTGCTGGTTCAAATGAAAGAATTTTATTAGTATTTCATTGTGAATATTCAGCTCATCGAGGTCCACGAATGGCTCATCATTTAAGAAATTTTGATCGACAAATCAATGCATCTAGATACCCAGAATTATATTATCCAGATATTGTTATTTTACAAGGTGGTTATTCACATTTTTTTGATTCTTATTATAATCGATGCGTTCCACAACGATATGTTGAAATGAATGATTCTTATTATAAACAAACTTGTGAAAAAGAAATGGACAAGTTTAGAAAAAATATGAGAGTTATTAGTTCCAATAGTTTTAGATCAAAAAGTTTTACTTTCAAGAGTAAAACTGTGGATAATGTAGGACCTTGTTCTCCAGTTAATTTTCGATTTCCAAGAAGCTCTGCTAAAACTGGCCTGGATGAAGGGAATAATAATATGGTTATGATTGGACAACGGCTATTTGTTTAAAAAGCAATATTCTTTTATTGTTATTTTTATTTTTTTTTATTACTATTATATTTTGCATTATATTGATACCCTCAATTCTATTTTTTGTCTGTGACAAAAACATCCATTCTTTTTTCTATTCATTCATTGTGTTATTATTATTTTATTTTTACTATTTATCATCTTTGTGTTATAAAACCTCAAAGTATTCACTCATTTAATCACTAATATTTATATTTCGAAAAGGATATAAACCTCGAAATACTGTACAACAAACTTCTAACCACTCCTTTTTTATTTAATATTTAATTTTTGCATTTTATTATTACAAAATTTACTGTATTTTTAGCTATACTATTTAGTTTGTTATTTTTAAATAATAAATTTCTCTATTTAACTTTACCATACTAATGTTTACCAAAACTTTATCTCTTTTATATGAAAAGGTTGTAGAATTATTAAAAGGATTATATATATAGTTTATTCGAATTGTCAATGGTACAAAGAAGGTCTGCACAGGCTTGTACTATTAAGGCCATATTTGCGTTTACTGCTATAGCTCATAAATGTATCAGAAGAGAGTAGCTTATAAGTGTATCATAAGAGTTTATAAGCTATAATTAGATTTGGGTTTATCTCATGATAGCTACTACTACTATAGCACTAAAGCTTGACACGTTAAATAATGCAAGGGGTCGAAAAAACACATATATACCAATACTTGGTACACCTATAAAACCTTCTCACCCAGAATGACCTAAACACAATAGTTTATTGTAACTGTATTATTATGAAAGCACTTATTATAGTTGCTGAATATATCATTCATTGAACAAGCAAATGATTGGTCCTATTCATATATACATACATCTGGAGGAACGCAAAAGAGCTTGAAAAATATTAATAATTGAGATGAATATATATAACTGGGAAATTATTGTGGCATAAGTATTAATTAAATTTTTAGTGATCTGCTAAATACCTGATTAAAGTTTAGCTGTATTTGATACCAAGTTTACATGAATTTATTGCTTAAGAATTATAAACAATGACCGGTTAGACGTACAAGCATGCATTCTATAATACATTAAAATTGATAGATCGATTATCAACTATTTTTTATATATACATATATATATGGATATAACTATATATAGTAATCAATTGATTGTTTTGGATTTTAGTATACCATGCCTGCAGGCAACTATTCTTAAATAATTCTTATTAATTGTATCCAAATTTTGAAATTGAACTTGCGAATTGTCTATCGAAATATTTAGCTAAAAATCTGGGGTAAGAAAGCTTAACCAGGGATATTATTTCAATGGTACACACCATTTAGAGTCTGCCTGCTATAGTTAGCTTCAATGAATCGCGATCGATCTCAATATTGGTACGGTACTTGGTCCTGAAATCATCTGGTCAGTAGCCCTTAGCTCTTAATCAATTGCAATTTATGGTGATAAATTTGATCTTTTAAGGTTCGATTCTACACTACATATGTTAAAAAAATGCTGAAGTCATCATTCCTCCATTGAAAAATTTCACCCATCAATCAAATGCATGTATATACATGTATTATATTATATTCCTGATAGTCGACCAAAAGTACTTAGCATGATCACTTTTAAGTTATTAATAAAACCTTCACAATTATCCTTAATCTTTGACCTACTATAGTTTAAATCTCACTCTATATCTATAGTATACATTGAACAAGAAAAAGTCACACCTAGCTATCATTGTTTGTAACCAAATGTCGAATATTTAAGCTCATTGCAGGATGGTAAATAATCCCCATATTTTCTTTTTTTTTCTCGAATTGGGTACAGCTTTTTAACGGTTTTTCCAAAGTGACGTTATGACCGTGAAATTTACAAAAAAAAAAATTATGAATTGTCGAACGACGCGCTCACAATTGTTTTCATGCATGCTTTATTCAAGCATGCACAGCGCTGAGGCGTGCAACGTTTCTTTTTTTTTTTGATACCAAGAAACAGAAAAACGCGTCGAGTTTGCGTGAGAACAAAAGAGAATAAAAGAATTAAAGTTTCCGCGGAAACGCGCGTTTGTTTAAAGTTTGGAAGAATTTTTCATCAAAGTTTTTTTGGTTCCTGTTACTTATAATAGTAACGTTAACTGCATGCCATATGGTAGGCCCTAAATAGAGAGCTGCTTTAACTGTTTAAGCGAATTTTTCATCAATTTGATTATTATGATAAGTAAATAATAGCTAATTAACCCAGCTTACCAGAAATAAAAAGCCATTATACATGAATTATTATAGCTTACATGGAATAGACTTAATTAAATCCCGTATCAATTATAACATTTGCTATATAAAGAAAGCGCACAGCTATAGTATACTATATATGCGGATATTGTTGTTATTGGATAAAAAATCATAAATCGTCAGCCTTCGGAATCAAATAATATATATATAATTTTGAAAGCAGTGTCAATAGGAACGAGAATCTAACTTCAAGTAACCTCAAGAATTCCATTTATATTCAACCCAAAGTTTACATTCGATGCTAGCAATGCATATAACTTTATGTTATCAGTAGCAATATCAAATTATTTTGTTAAACCTAATTCATCATTTTTTTACTCCTTGTTATTAATTAATTGGAATAAGTAATATGGATATCATTGTGTTTACTATGAAAAGGCACAAAAAGTTCATAAACATTAATTGCAATCCTGATAATGAAAAATAATTTTTTATTGACGATAATGTAATATATCTAAACCAGATTATTAGGTCTAGAGCTAATAAGCTTGCTACAGCTAATTTAGTTACAATTCTCAGTTGCCCAGATTATCTAGTCTATTCACATACATCTAGAAGCTTTCAATTCATTGTAACAGGATAGGAGCCATCACCATGGGTGAAAAAAAAAAAAAAGTCGAATTGCGGGACTAAGAAGAGTTAAACCGGCCTGAGAAATAAACACACCTTTCATCCCACTTTCACGCTCGAGTTTAGCAAATTCTATAGCCACGGAATTAATTAATATTTGTATATATATAATTGTAGCATAACCAAAACTTTTAATCATGCGCCGTTTAAATTTTAATTAATCCAGATTTAAAGTTTGGTTTAGATATTTAATACTAAGACTTGATTAAAACTACTTATGTGCACTATACCGTACAATAGTTTAATAATATAATCACAATTGTTTAAACATAGTAAATGGAGTTGAAAGGCTCGAGTTCTTTTATTTTAAACTCAACGGTTTGAGAGAAGATTAGAGCGGTCTTGAGGCGTTCTTGTAAATAGTATTATAATCAAGAGATATAGTTTTATTTTTGTAATTTGTTAAATATATATATAAAGAAAGGGGGGAGGCGCTCGTAGTGCAATGGTAGGGATTGAATCATTCGTAAAATCTATCGAATGGAAGAAGGTTCAACTCCCACGAGTAGCTGAATCAGTAGAGGGTGTCGTTGGGTCATGACCAGAGTGTCTCTGCCTGGTCCCGGCACATCGAGCTAAAGTTCAACGATATACCAAAGCTCTCTACTGGGGATCCCTGGGGCTATCTTCATAGCAAACCCTGCAGGTACGTGGGAATTATGGTTATCCTCCAGTGACCAAGTAGCGCTTCATCACGAAACGGCCAGCGCTTGACCAAACCAATTGGTCTGGGAACTGTAAGGACGGGTGGACCGAATGGGTGACGGGTTACAGCGGGAAGGGGGGAGATTTAATCCAGGTTAACAGGTGGGTCCAGAGGCACCAGGTAGGGGTGAAGAGCAGTCCATGGGACCGACTTCCGAATGTTCTTCCTATAGTTCTAATGTCCTTAATAAATGTAATAATAAATAAT
>JAKTSB010000204.1:0-42187 GCA_030579975.1 Blastobotrys buckinghamii (nom. inval.)
TTAATTTTTAGTATATGTATTTAAGTAAATATTAATAAAGAAGAGATAAAAAAAAAAAAAAAAATTCATTAGCATCGAAGATCCTTATGATGATATCCAAATTATGATTCAATATGCACGAGAGATATACAGTACACAAACATTATTTTACAAGTAGTTGCACTTTTATAGAAAGATGGGGGAAAAGACTAAAGAGATTGAACCAGGATAACTAACTACATTCATATTATTTTCTTTATATATTCAAGATTTTTCAAATAACTTCTAATTAAATAATTAGGTAGTAAATTGTAAAAAAAAAAAAAACTAAATTGTGAAAGTAGAAAAGATGTGTAGCACATACTTCAATAGAAAACACGTTCGCTCAATTGTTCTAGATTTATCATTATTGCCATTAGTTTATATTAGATTATTATGTAAAATTAAACAGGTACCTTTACTTTTTAGCACCTGTTGCGATCATGAATATACAATTTTAAAACAACAAAACTGATCACGGTTGAACTTCAAATTCTTTATCTACAGTTTTGGTATATTTTTGATATTGTATAGAACCTCTTAAATAATACAAACATATCCTAAATTTCACACTATACATCAAGAATTCCGTTAGACAAAGGTTTTATATGATATTAAATGCTTAAAATTAGGAGTCACTATCGCTCATATTAAGTACTAATTAAACCTTCGGTGTCTGTGTAATTTTGAATGGTAGTTTAAAACAATTAATAAACTTCAAACACTGATTTATATATATTGTTTATGGAAGTTTCAGTACTCACGCACGTGCATGGGACGCTTGCTTATCCTGTAAATTTAAGCTAGCTCCTAACCAATGGTTGAATATTCGATCAAATTGATCTCAAAATCTTTGGTTGCACAGCAGGTTGCCACAAAACTGCTTAACACTTGTTTCTCACAAGCTGAATATAATACTCTACTACAATTATATACTTCAGCAGCTCAAGAAGAATAATTATATATCTTGTGTGTTGGATAAGAGGAAGGTTTTTCTTTTCCCCACCCTGTTAATCTGAGACAAAACGCCGCATCCTAAAATTTAATTTAGGGATCATCGTTTCATTATGCGCAACCCAGCATCATTGATCCTATATATCCATATATTATATAGTATACCATCAAACATCTGGAACCTCTCATTACCAATCAATTGTCATCCATGGTGTAATTAGAATCAGGTACTTCCATATGGACGATATAGGATACAGTGTAAAGGTTTTATCGCTTAAGCGCCTGTCTTAGATTCTCGACAAATATACTGCAGCACGTAAGAATCTATCACTGCCATGGTACAGCGCGTTGTACAAAATGGCTGCAGACATGTACAAGCTTGTACGTAATAAACTTTAGCACTATCGATACAATCGCTCAAAAGATTAAACATAATAATTCAAGCGCCTGTACCAGTAAGTTACAACCATTATCAGGTAGTTAATTATAAGGGTTTTATGAATCCCATAACTGGTTGGTCGCGGAACATTGTGATTATCTTTGGCGATGATAATCTCCGTTATAACGGTAACGATTAGCTATAGCACCAAAAAAATCGCTTGAAGATTCAAGCTGAGATTGATCTGCAACTTCGGATAAGCTTTAAGATTTCTATAGGAAAAGCTTCTATAGCTTGAGAATATCGAAGAGTTATCCCTCTAGTCTATAGATTAGCTGAGAGTTGATGTAATAGCAGAAATAGCAGGAATAGCTAAGATCACAAAAGCTTTCTAAATGCTAGTAATTCTTGAAAGCTGTTGAGTTCGCTAATGGATACATCACATTTCATTCATAGTTCTAGTTTATAGGCTCTAAAACTCCGATGTAGCACTTAATGCCACGATGTAATTTGTATGGCGTAGATTCACCCCACGAGTATTAGATACCTTACCCCTCATGATTAGATCATCGCACTAATCTCGCTTCAATTATATATACGAATCATTTCTATATAAAACAGCTATTATGTAACAACTATTTAATCTCGTTGAAGTATATATTAAACTTTCGACATAAGTTAAAATTCATGAAAGTAAGAAAAATGAAGTTGCCAATACTAGCGACAATACTTACAGCAGTATTAGCTGATAACTTTCCACATCCAGATTGCCCCAATTATAATGATTATTCAAAAGAGCCACATGGACCATATAGTAATGGCCCCTTAAAATTGCCGTACCAACGACCTAATGAAACTTGTAGAACTTTTACTTCTCCAGCAATCGAAAGTGTGATTAAATTTTTTACAGATAACATGGTTGATAAAGATTTGGCAAGATTATTTGAAAACACATTCCCAAATACATTAGATACTACAATTAGATGGTATACAAATTCCTCTAAACAAGACAATAAGCCAAGAACTTTTGTTATTACAGGTGATAAAAATGCAGAATGGTTAAGAGACTCAAGAAATCAGTTATACAATTATCATAAAGTAGCAAAATATGATGATGGACTTAAAACATTGTTAAAGGGCTCGATTGAAACTCATGCTGATTTTATAAATATTTCACCTTATTGTAATGCATATCAACCACCTGAAGAATCGGGTATTGATCCTGATGTTGTTTCTGCTGATGATAAAGTTACCCCAGCTGTTGATCCGAAGAAAACTTACCATTGCCAGTTTGAAGTTGATTCAGTTGCAGCATTTTTTGCTATCGCCAACGATTATTATAAGCATACAGGTGATAATTCAATTTTAACTGATAATTGGATTAAAGCCGCCAAATCATTATTACAGGTTATTAAAGATATGCAAACACCGACTTTCTTTGGACAATTCGATGAATTAAATAATGCAAGTTATACTTTTTCTAGATCTTCATCAAATAGCTTAGCAACCACCGATTTAGATGGCCACGGTAATCCAATGAATAGTGGTACAAATTTGATTCGAACTTTTTCAAGACCATCAGATGATTTTGGGTTTCTACCTATTAATATTCCAGCTAATGCAATGCTATCAGTTGAGTTTAATTTAATTGCAAAATTATTAGCATCTAATAAAGATACTTATGATCTATCACAACAATTCAAATCAATTGGTAAAAAAATCGAGAGAGATATTTATGAATATGGAACTTTTGAACATCAAAGGTATGGAAAAGTTTTTGTATACGAATGTGATGGCTTTGGATCAATTATGAGCATGGATGATGCTAATCTACCTTCTTTATTGCAGTTACCAGATTTAGGGTTTGTAGATCAAAATGATAAAGTTTATCAAAATACTCGGAAAATGATTTTAAATCATAAGACTAATCCGTATTTTGTTAATGGGAAATATTATCAAGGGATTGGTAGCCCTCATGTTGGGTTAAACAATGTATGGCCAATGTCTAACGCCGTACAGGCTAGAACTAGTGATAATGATAGAGAAATCAAACAACAGTTAGATTTGTTAAAAAAGAGTAGTTGTGGATTAGGTTTAATGCATGAATCTATCAATGCAAACGTTCCCTTAGATTATGGTGTTTGTAAGTATACTCGTCAATGGTTTGCATGGATGAATTCAGAGTTTGCAAGATCTATTATTCATATTGCTGAGAATAAACCTCAATTAATTTTTAAAGATGGTGTTGAATTTTCATTTTCGAAATCTTTAGGTAAATAGGGTTTTTATTAATTAAGCACAGTAATTAAATTTGAACATATCTGAGCTTAAGATTATTTAGTTCTTCATATCAAAAAATTTGTTAGAATCTCAGATATAAGATACAGACACTTTGATATAATAGAATAAAAATGATATATCATCTCGTTAACTTAATTAACTTAATATTATAAAACAATGTTATAAAGTTTTTAACATGGATGTTGAGTTATTATTTTCCCAATAACCACTCTGACCTAACTTCCCACATCCAGAACACTAACTCCAAAGCTGGAGATACCACATTATCAATATATATCTAGAATTACTTCGATTCCAACATAATTTTGGCATATAGTTATAAGCATTATAATTAATGTATATCTTTTCTCATCGTTTGAGTAAACATAGTTAATTAGATCGTCGAGTTATTCGAATTTTATTACAATTGCAGCTGCAGTTGTAAAATGAGAACACTAAGGTGGTGTATTTATTACCCACCACTCGGGTTAATGACAACTATTTGATCAAATTAGTTAGAACCCTTTTCTTTATTCTCAGGGTCCATTAGTGCCATTTGTTTATAAAATTTGATCATGGACCTCAGGGGCAGGTTACCTACCAGATAAGAAATAGCTGTTAACTGTCTAATCTATCTAAACCTATACTCCCTGAATGAGCTCAAATGTTAACCTCAAATTACTGAATGCACCATGGGTATACTCACAAATTGAACTATATATTTGATTAAATTTTTAGCCATAGAGATAAAATTCTCTTTAAAATATTTGGTCCTGATAACAATGAGCATTGGAATTTGTAGGTCCAAACTTAAATTTAATAATTTTTCGTTAAAAATTTGTATCCAGAATTATAATTAATGTATCCCGGATACCTTCATTGATTAACGTCGAGCCTGGATAAACAACTCAAAATAGCCAATTTACAAACAAAGTAGGTAAGCTTCTACCATGGCACTACTATAGTATACTTAAAAAATTATAATACATGTAACTAAATATTTTGATACCTGCTTGCTAATGCTTAGAAAATACCCTAGATTTGAATTGAGAATAATCAACTCGATCGCGAGTGATTCATCCACCGAATAAGGAGCGATTGGCATTACTATAAAAATTTTTATCTGGCGTTATTAATTTATCATTTTAACTTCATGGAAATTTAATCATCAGATACAAAAGTCTTAAGCATACTATATACCATGGTATGTGAGTTGAAGAATCCTCCATGGAGCAACTTTAAAATCTGTTCTCCGCAAGTTGAATTGTAAGCAAATTTTTGATTGATGGAAAATTGCAATGTGTGAGTCCTAAGAAAAGTTACATAACTACAAAGACCAAAACTTTCTATAGTCATTGTTACGCTGATGCCTCTCCAAGGGTTAAGTGCTTTTGTTAAAGTTTTTCTTGTCCCTTCATGGGCTCTAAAATACAATATTTAGACTTAATCATCGCATTAAATCATTGACTGAGTATACTATGCAAGTTCGAGACATAGAAAATAGATTCGACATACAAATACTGTACTTTCAATCAATAGGGGACTCAATACCATGCATATCTATTTTAGCAAAAGTTT
Source organism: Blastobotrys buckinghamii (nom. inval.) (assembly GCA_030579975.1). Lineage (NCBI taxonomy): Eukaryota > Fungi > Ascomycota > Dipodascomycetes > Dipodascales > Trichomonascaceae > Blastobotrys > Blastobotrys buckinghamii (nom. inval.). The sequence continues at coordinate 5,210 of JAKTSB010000204.1, forward strand.
TATCTTCTATTGACAACAACTCGACTAGAAATTATATAGTTCACAATACTATACAGGAGCTTCTTAGACCATTTAGAGGAACATGTGGTAACGGATTTAGTAAGTCTGCTATCAGTGATTGGTGAAAGAACTAATCTGGGCCATCATATTGTATGCATACATGTAGTACGAATTTTCGCCTTGGCTACCAAATCAATACCAGCTAGGCCTAGGTTTACTACCAATGATATTTTTTTCTCATTGATGTTCCATCCCTGTGTTCGCAATTTTTTAAAATTTATATATATTTGGTACTACCTATTCGAAACGAGGTCTGTGTCTCTAATATTAGGTTTCCACTGTGTGTTTTTTTCTTTCTTCGATCTTGAAATCAGTCCAAAAATATCCGGATAAACTCAAATATATCCCTCAGTCACATCCATACATATATGTATATTGATAATCTGTCACCATGCATCCGGATGGAGGAAAATAAAGTTTTATGTGTTACTTTAGAGGTGCGCTTAATCATTTTTAACAGCTGCCTGCACAGCTGCAGTCATGGCTATACCATGGTAGACTATACCATGGTGCACTGCAAAGATACGAATAAGGAGAATGTTGGTGTATTGAACTTTAATTTTGCGGCGTCGACGCGCGGGACTGCATGCAGGTAACCGTGAATTTATCAAAGTGGAAATATTACTATAGATATGATAAAATTTAGGAGTAGCGGCACTTAATTATAATACAACAAAACAATGATAATAAGCCTAGAATGGATAGATAATACTCTCTTGTACTATTTTGATGTTAGTGTGTCTAGTTCTAATAATTGGAAAATATTGTTAAAAGATGCATGCATGGGATTATATTAAGGTGAGCGTGATGTTATGTTGGGAACTGTGCTATTGATTATCACGATAGCAATGTGTACCCATTTTGAATTTAATATTTTGGCTTATAATATATATGATAATTAATATATACGTAGCAAAGGCAAAGCGTTTAAAAATTTGATGTTCAAAGAAAAATTCCAGAACTAATTTAAAGTTTGAGCTCTAGAGGATGAAAAGTTTTAGACAAATAACATATGTACAAATATCCATTGCAAGATTTTACAAGGGTCTTTTGAAAATTCTTAAGAGAAATTATCTGAATCAAGATAAAAACTCAATTTAATAGTTGGATTTTCTAATTCGGTTTAACGCCTAAATGATAAAATTACCCGAACTCTCAATTGAAGTGGTACCCATAACTTTTGAACTAATACATGTTGAACTATTAGGGGGTTCATGTGCACTTCGACCCAATTCATCAGATAATTTTTCTGTGATATCTAGCTATCATGGATAGATGTCAGAAGTCTTCATATGTTCTATGGACTAATTTCGAAATCGAAATAGAAAAATATATTGAGCTCTAGTTTCAGATTGGTTATTCCCAAACTGTGCTATAGTATATTCTACTATACTGTATACATATAGGCTGTATAATAGTAGAAACAATCTTTCGTCGTTTTTGAAAAAGCTTCTTATACATTAGATCAAGCATCTTATCAAATTAATTATCTAGAAATAAAGTTTGGATCAGTTTAATACTTTTCGAATCAGATTCTACCATATGCACTATTATAATAAATCAATACTGCGGTATACTAGCTACCGCAGCTAGCTGTGAGTTATTAAGCCGTAGACATTATAATTCGTATATATATATAAAAACAACCCAAATTGAGTAAACCGCTTTTCCATTTCTAGATTTTAGCTCAAAAACAGATAACTCTATAGCCTAAAAAAGATGAGTGAGACAGACAAAATGAACTTAAAATCCCATTCTAGCTTTACTATCCACGGTATTACCTTGAATATGATTTTTTTGTTTACCATTGAATCAATATTGTTTTTCTTAATAGGCATGTATACCTAGGTGCCATGGTATCTTATGTCCTAATTGAATTTTTCAACTATAATCATGCATTCTAGAACTATAATAACTCTACACTCCGGAATGATCTGGAATGATCAAGTCTTAGTCAATAACGTGAATAGATAAAAAATTCTCCTGATTTTTTTCCTCTCTTTTTCTATTGATAACTTTGATAAGAAAGTCTATATAAACCTCCATCAATCCACCTTTGAATTGTAATTTTTTTTTGTTCATTAACCGCTCTACGAGTATTCATTCCTTTATACAAAAACAATTATTGTTAATCTAACTTATTAAAAGTTCTATTAAGTTTACGGTCTAACCTCAGTCTTTCTTTTTTAATAAAACAAACAAATATCGACAATGAAATTTTCTGCTCCATTAGTTGCCATGGCCTCAATTGCCTTAGCTGTACACTTAGCTCCAAACACAACTGTTACTGAACAAGTCACTGTCACTGAATGTGCTTTAGGTGTCTGTAATGTTGTAGTAACTCCATGCCCAATTTTACCATTACCAATGATCACCATCACTCCATGTGAAGCTTGTGCTCCAGTTGTCACTGAATGTCACGTTTGTGAACGAGTTACTCAATTATCAACTTTTACCAAGAATAATGGTGGTACTACAGTTACTGTTGTTTCTCCATGTGTTTCTTATGCTCCACCTTCCAAACCAACTTGTGCTGGTCCAGATAGTAAACCAGACGCTCCAGTTGCTACCCCAAAAGTCACTACTGCACCAAAATGTGAAGGTAATAACTGTGTTGCTCCAGTTGCTTCAAAAGCTTCTGCTTCTCCAAAATGTCAAGGTGTTGGTTGTACCCCAGAAGGTGATTTCCCAATAGCTCAAGGTGGTGCCATCAAACAAGGTGTCAGTGCTGTTGCAGCTATTGCTGTTTTAGGTGCTATGTTATTATAAATTCTTTAATACCTAAGCTATTATAGAACTTTGTAATGATATTTCAACATGAAGCTTTTTGGGTTTTTTCTTTTTAATATAAATTTGTATTCTTATTTACTTCTTTAATGATATAGATTTCTTTCTACCGAAGAATTTTATACCTTTTATATTTTATTTAATAGCCTATGTTTTCTGAATTTTGTAGAGTTTTTTTCCCTCTGAGCTTATATGGTATCAGATCTTCGAAGTATGATGAAGTTTGAGCCACCTGCAGCTTTTAAGTGTGTGAATTTATATATTCAGTATTGAATATAGATAAATATTCCATGGTAGTACAGCTATATATGAACAGGTCAAATGTACAGCGCTTGAAGTAAAAAGTTACATAGGTTTGTTAATATTTTTCAATTTACAAGAGTATATCCATTTATATATATATATAAACTTTTGTACGTTCTAGAGGTTAGTCGATAAACTTTTATATATACGTTCTAGACATTAATCGATAAAATATTGATATAACGATGTATGCCGGGCTCTTTGGGCTTGGATTAGCTGATTATTTACTTGTTCAGCTTTCCTTAACAGTTTGCAGGTTTACCTTCTACTCAGATGTATACCTATAATAGTTGCGACCGACCATTAGTTGGTTAATTACTTACTTCATAACATACTATATATATATATATATATATCTTGAGAAAATGCTAACCGAAGAATCTAAAGCTTGAGTACTCGTGCTGGCTATCAAACTGATAAAAATTTCAATAATGCCGTTCAAATATTCAAAAATTCACAGATTAATATATCACTGGAGTTTTTATCGTCTAAAATGGTTACACTGGACAATTGTGGGTGTTTTCGAGATTTTTACCTTAACTATTTCAACTATACAACTTTCTCACATACAGTTTCTGAATATCAATTCAAAATACCAGTACTTTTAAGTCTATTCTATATTATAAATGATCACAAAATCAACAAGTGGCTAATAGTGCACTTCAATATATATTGGCGGCTAACATTTTTTTAATCAAAAGTTCCCAAATTTAAACAAATCAACTTCCCCAAATTATTAATAAAGTCTGCAGATTTATTGTTGAGGAAACATAATTTATATTGGTTTCAAAAGGCTAAATTAACGGAGCAAATTGTGGGGTAAACTGATTAATTGATTAAAGCTTAACTTTGTATATCAATAATATATTGATACCCTATAGCTATGCATAAGCGATAACTATAATGAAACTTTATTGGCTTAATTACCACTACTTCATGTACTGTTACCGGTTCCCAAATCTTAATATCCTTAATAATGTTATTTATGTTTTGGGGTATCTCAATTGTTTCCAATAATGTTCTACGATAATGTATATGCAAGTTGATTAGATCAATTATTAGCTGGCAGTTCATAAGATCAATTATTTCGGCCTATCGACCCACATTGCTTTCAAGAATCAAACATCCTGCAGTATATTATAGTAATAATTACCATAGTATATCCAATAATTATCATTTATGCCACAAATAAACGTTTACCCCCCTAAAACCATTTTCCAATTAATACATAAAATAACTATGGTGGTTTTCGCGTCCACCTAGGGTCCTTAGACATCCTCTATTCTTACGTCCAAGTAATAATTACATTGACAGGTTTCTGCATCAAGATCCGATATAACGAATCTATCATAGGTCTTTATGCCGGTGCCAGCTTATAACGTAACAAGTCTGACCTCGATCCTTAAATTTCCAAGTCAAAATTTAAAGTCAAAATTTAAGGATCGATGTCTGTAGCATCCTGCTACTTCCCCTCTCTCCCCTCAATACCACCTAGGCTGGTACCGTCAACTGTACAACGTTGGTACAACTTGACAGTTGCCCGGCCGCCTTTTTCAACTATTTTATCGTAGGCTCAGAACAACTATACATTACAATTGTACGTACGTAATAGCGGCCAAAATTCTGGTACCACGTACGTAGAACTACAATTAAAAAATGTCTCAAGTGAGCCTCAGCCAGCTTGAGCAGCTACCTTAACTGTCACAAAAAAACAAGCTCGCGCACGCCTAATGCAGCGGCTCAATTAGTGTTTTGTACCTTGCACTTGCGCGCCACAAATTCATACAAAAATTCTTTAAATTTATGCTTAAAAAGCTCTTTAAGCATGTATAACTACTGTAATTAAAAAAGTTAATCTTAAACAGGGCTCGATAAGAAGCCTTAATTATAATAGTCTTAGATTAAAATGTTCTTCAGACTCTATGGATAGCTTTGCACGCGATTTAGAGAACAAAGGCCGATATCGCTTGAAAAAGTTTTCGCATCGATTTGAATCGCAGCTGGTTCTTTTTAATTTTCGAATAGTTTGTTACGGAAATGTTTCCTGAACATAAGTTCAAACTGTAAGTTAGCGTTGATGATTAAAATTATTTCATTAGGGGTTTAAAAGTTCTTGGTCCTGAGATATTAATATTCCTAATCTGGTAAATATTATTTGATAGATGTTCTGGAGTTGACCGTTAGAAATTAAAGAAGATCACCAAACAATCCATCATAGTCTATAGGTAGCAGCTCTTAATATTTTATGAGTGGATTTTTTTTTTTTTAACTTTGTACAGTGTAACGGCCCAGAAACTTAAAAGCTTTTTTTTCTTGTGCAGCAGCTGAGCAAATATTGACACCGCGATGAGCACCACTTTTTTAAGCTTACTTTAACAGATATCGATGAGATCGCGATGCCATCGCAGAAGACCAAAATATTTGGTACTATTTTGATAAGATTAAACTTGAACGACAAACAGTATTAAAAAAATGATAGACTAAATTTATCTTTATCGATCGAATGATTAAATCCAAATAAATAATACAATAATGTGTTCTCGCAATTATAAGAAAGAGAAGAGAAAAAATGTCTAGATTTGGTACCGTTTAGAACAGTGATGTTTTTTCAATGTCTTGGCTCGAAAAGCCTTCACAAACAAATTTTTTTTTTAGTCATAAATCCATTGGCCCAGGTACCCCACTTTAATAAGGCTGAATACTTAATACAAACTTAAGCGTAAGATTTTTGTGCACTAAAGAAGGATCAGTGAGAAAAAAGAAAAAACTTTGATTGTATTTAAAACAGTACGATCCCTATGAAACTTTAAAAAAAAAATTCCTGACTCTTTAATACTTTTTTATTTATAATTTTTTTTCAAAACGTTTTGATTTTTCAACTTTTCATTTAAACCATAGCTTCGGTAGTAAACAACAGTATTCAAAGAAACCCGACTTGCCAGGTTATTAGGGCAAAATTTTTTTTTAGGCATTAAGAAGCATACACATAATTTTTAAGAAATGTCGAAAACGAACTCTCCAGATATAGAGAGCCAACATGATGATGAAAAACAAACATATAATCCAAATGTTATAGAACAGCCTCCTCCAACAAGATTTAGAAGGTTCATAGATTCGTTCAAGCCGGTTGAACATAATGTTGATACGACAAATATGACCAAACAAGAAATTGCCGCCTTAAGAACTTCACAATCACCATTACATAGATCATTGAAGTCTAGACATCTACAAATGATTGCTATTGGCGGATCAATAGGAACAGGATTGTTCGTAGGGTCATCGAAAATGCTTGCAGATGGGGGACCTGCCGGTTTGATTGCGTCGTTTGCTATCATTGGTTCAATGTTGTATTGTACTGTGTTTAGTTTAGCAGAGTTGGCTACAACTTTCTCCGCTGTTAGTGGTTCCTTCATTACATTCGCATCCAGAATGTTAGATCCAGCATGGGGGTTTGCATTTGGTGCTCAATACGTTTTAATGTGGATTGTTATTCTTCCCACTGAGTTAGTGGCTGCATCAATTACCATCGATTATTGGGATTCAGGTATCAATAATGCAGTATTTGTGGCAATCTTTTATGTGGTTATTGTATTTATTAACTTATTTGGTGTCAAAGGTTATGGGGAAGCAGAATTTGTATTATCATTAATTAAAGTTTTGGCAGTTATAGGCTTCATCATCTTTGGCATTGTTATCAATTGTGGTGGTGGTCCAAAAGGTACTTATATTGGTACCCAGTATTGGTATCATGGAGCAGATCCTAGTAATAAAATTTCTGGTGGATTGACTAATGGGTTCCATGGATTATGTGCAACTTTCGTTAATGCAGCATTTTCATTTTCTGGTACAGAATTGGTATGTGTTACTAACTTTAAATTTAGAGATTTTGGTTCTGATGTTGTTACCTGGTATACAACTAACATTGTTTCTCGATAAGTTATAATTATGCATAATTGAGAAACCAAGAAACTTTTGTATACTAACTAAAGAATCAAATTAAACAATTATAAACTAAAAGCTAACAAATATTAGGTCGGTTTAGCAGCTGCAGAAACTGCAAACCCAAGAAAAACAGTTCCAAAAGCAGCAAAAGCTACTTTTTTTCGATTGCTAATTTTTTATATTGTATCAATGTGTATCATTGGTTTAGTTGTACCATCAGATGATCCTAGATTATTGGGTGCCAAGTCATCAGTTGATGCATCAGCATCACCATTTGTTATTGCAATTGTTAATGCAGGTGTTCATGGTTTACCATCTGTTATCAATGCTGTTATTTTATGTGCTGTCATTTCTGTTGCAAATAGTAGTACATTTGCAGCAAGCCGAGCATTATGTGCAATGTCAGAAATTGGTTATATTCCACAAATTTTTGGTTATATTGATAAAGCAGGTCGACCATTAGTTGGGATTGCAAGTGTTTTGATTTTTGGCTTATTAAGTTTTGTTGTTGCAAGTGATAAACAAAATGAGGTGTTCACATGGTTAATGGCATTAGCAGGGTTAAGTTTGATTTGGGTTTGGATGACAATTAATTTATGTCACTTAAGATTTAGAAGAGCTTATAAAGTACAAAATAGACCACTAAATGATTTACCCTTCAAATCACCAGTCGGTATTTATGGTAGTGCATATGGGTTTATTATTAATTTTTTAGTTTTGATTGTTCAATTTTATATTGCACTTTACCCTGTTGGTGGGCCATATTTAAGTGCTACGGGATTTTTCCAAGCCTTTTTAGCAGCTCCAATAGTTATTGCATTTTATTTATATTATAAGATTGTTCATCGACCAAGTTGGATTCGATCAAAAGATATTGATCTGGATACTGGTAGAAAGGAAGTCGATTTAGATTTATTAAGACAAGAAATAGCCGAAGAAGAAGCATATGCTAAGAATAAAGGATGGTGGTATAGGGCTTATAGAATCTTTGTTTAGAAATTTTTTACCCCTGTCAACTTTATTCTTGTGAGTTATCAATTTAGTATCTTTATTTATGAATATTTTTGCATTATTTTTCTTTTTATGATTATGAATATATTTTTATGAAACTTTTTTTTATTACATTTTTTTTTTTTTTTTTTTTTGAAATAGCATAAACTAGATTAGTATGAACTTTTTTCAAGAATTTAAAAATTAAAGCATAATATTTAATGAAACTATATTGCCGTATATAGAAATATACTAGAATAGAATGTTATTCAATTTTAGTTTGCTTAGATTCTTGAATGTTTCTTGACTTCAATTTATTAGTACCATGAACCCAATCTAACAATCCAATACCACCAAAATTTAACATAAACTTTTCATGATGTAAATCATGTTTTTTTGCAGCATTATGAAAAAAATCATACCCAGAATGAACAGTGGAAGTTTCAATTAACATCATAGAAACAAAGATCCAAGAGACTAAAATATGACTTTTTAAAATTTGACAAGGTAAACCAACAGGAATAACATTTGCAATTAAATGTTCAGTAATTGTTGCATATTGAGCACTGAAAGCCATTGGAGCAGTAAATTTATGATGCTTTTTATGAAATTTTGCATATAATTGTTTTGTATGAAATAGTCTGTGACTATAATAAAACCCTGCTTCTCTTAATAACATTGCAATACTTAAATCTCTAACAATTTCATAAGCTGATGGTAATGTTTTTGTTACTCTGTGTGGAGTTTCACCAGATAAATAATAACATTCAACGTATAATGATACTACCTTTAAAATTATTGAATAAAATTGATTGAGTAGGACATGTTTGGTACAATGAATGATCTGTGAGCTAGTTGGTTGTTTTGGTGCTGGCTGAATTTTATGTTTTTCAGAGAACTTTGGAGCTATTTTGTCTAATAAAACAAATATGGTGCATGGTAACCAAAATGTTAATAATGAAACGGCCTGTAAACCCCAGAATTCGATAACCCAAGGGGAATAGTTGTCAACGATATAATCCCAAGCTGGTATTGACTTGAGCATTTTGTTGCAAGTGTTTGTACTTTAATCCTTTTGATGAAACTGTTATCTTTCCATCTTATCAAAATATAAAACAAAACAACAGAAAATGAGGGGGAGAAGAAGGCGAAGGTATCATCCTTTTTATATTAAACATTTCATCTATAAAAAAAAAAAAAAAAAATCCGGGGTTTTTGGAAAATCATCATCAGATCGATGGGACACGGATTGGACCGTTATCAACGCTTGAACCTTAAAAAAGTCACAAATTCATGCGCATCGAATCTCGGTAATTGATTTTTCCTTTGGGGGGAATTTTTCAGCTGTGCGCGCACGCACAGCACGCTCTATTTTTTTTTTTCTGGTTTTTCAAGAATTTTGATGGTTCATAAAAACAAACACCCCTCACTATTTTAATCCTAACTATAGAGTTTAGCAGTATTAAATACACCAATTACTGTAAAAAATGTTGGATCATATTGACGCGTTTGCTGTAGACTGGGATGAGACTATTACTAGTTCTGACACGATGTCATTAATTCCGGAAGCTGCTTATGAAGCTAAACCAAATTTCAAACCACCATGGCAATATTTTGTTGATAAATATATGGAAGATTATACAACTTATGCAAAGGATAAACCCAGAACTACTTTAGATGATGAGATACGATTTTTAACTGGGCTTAAAAATATAGAAGCAGCTAGTGTAGCAAGAGTTGAAAAATCAGAATTATTTAAAGATATATCAGAATCAGAAATTAAAGCTAGAGCATCAAAAATCGATTATAGAAAAGGATGGTGGGATTTAGCTAAAATATTAAAATCAAAAAGAATTCCAATTATTATTATTAGTGTAAATTGGAGTTTAGCATTAATTGAACAAGCATTTGAGAATAATGGATTTGATACAAAGGATGATCAGATTTTACAAATTTATGCAAATAAAATGCCAATAAATTTTAATGGAAAATTAACTGGTAAATTGAGTGAAGATGGTCATGGCATTAGAACAGCAAGAGACAAACTAGGTCTCATGGAGTTAACAGTGGATAAATATGGTAGCAATATTGTCTATTGTGGTGATAGTGGTACTGATTTAATGGCTCTGCGGCGTGCGCGGTCTGGCTTTGTTGTAGCAAACACCAAAACCTTTGATAAGTTTGTTAGTTTAGGAGTTGATAACCTGACTTTTATACAAGATTGGACTGCCTTATTGGATAAGTTTGAAAAATAATTGTTGAAATTTGATAAAGAAAAAAGAATGGTTAAACGAAATACTAATGGAAATGGTAATTCTACCAAGAAGCAAAAAGTTGGATTGTTTAATGGGTTAACTTTTCATGTTTTGCCTAAAGGCAGCAACGATAAAGATGAATTGATTAGAGATCATGATGGTAGGGTTGTTCAGAAATTTTCGAAAAGTACAACTCATGTTTTGGCTCCAAATGATTGGAAATATGGTGACATTGGTGAACATTTGGATTTGAGTTTAATTGATGGCAAAGATGTTCCTGTATTGAAGCAAAAATGGATTGATGATTGTATTGATAACGGTGAACTAGTTGATGTTGGAAAATATTTATTGATTGATCAAAGTGATAATGAGGCTGAAGGGGATAAGGTTGGTGGTGTAAAGAATGGATCTGGATCTAACAATGATGCTGATATGAAAGATTCAAACGAATCAACTGAACCTAAAAAGGAAGATGCACCAAAAAAACCAATTGATCCAAAAGAGAATGATTCCAAAGAATTAACCGAATCAAAACAGAATGATTCCAAAGAATCAGCCGAATTGAAACAGAATGATTCCAAAGAATCAACCGAATCAAAACAGAATGATTCCAAAGAATCAACCGAATCAAAACAGAACTATTCAAAAGAATCAAATGAAACTAAAAATGATGATGCATCAAAAGAATCAAAGAATAAAGATGAATTAGAAGAAGTAATTGAATCAACTAAATTTGAAAACAAAACTTCAAATAAAGGTGACTGGCAGGGTTACTTATCACCACAATCCAAATCATCCTCCAACCCAAACAGTAAAACAATTGAAGCGTTAGCAGAATTAATGAATCATTATAGTAATACTGGAGATCAATATCGAAAGATTGCATATAGAAAAGCTATTGCAACTTTAGAAAACTGTACTGAACCAATCACATCAGCAGATCAAGCCAAACAATTATCAGGTATTGGAGAAAAAATTGCTAATAAAATTGAAGAACTTTCAGAAACTGGATCAATGAAAAAACTTGAAATAACAAATGATGAACAAAGCAAAGTAATGGAACAGTTTCAAAAAATTCATGGTGTTGGTGCTAAAACTGCAAGAGATTGGTATAATATGGGATTCAAAACATTAAAAGATTTGGAAAATAATAAAGATCAATTAACAAAGACTCAAAAGATTGGTTTAGAACATATTGATGACTTTAATGAATTATTATCAAGAACAACTGTTGAAAAACATGCTGAAATTGTCAATAAAGCAGTTGAAGAAATTGACTCATCAGTGGAATCTTATTTAATGGGATCATATCGAAGAGGTGAAACTAAAATCGGAGATATTGATTTTATTTTTACTAAAAAGGGTGCTACTATTAATGAATTAGAAGAATTTCAGACTAAATTAGTTGATAAATTGAAACAAGATGATTTCATTCAATGTCAATTATCAGGTAATAACGCAATGTCAAAGCATTTCTATGGTGCATCAAAATTACCTGGAGATTCAAAATGGAGACGAATTGATTTTTTATTAGTTCCTTATAAAGAATTAGGAGCTTCAATGATTTATTATACTGGTAATGATTTATTTAATAGATCTATTAGATTATTGGCTTTAAGAAAATCTATGCATTTAAATCAACATGGATTATATCATCAAACTGATAAACAAAGAGAAACAAATCAACAACCTGTTGAACAAGATTTGATTGAATCTCAAGATGAAAAGAAAATTTTTGAAATTCTAGGTGTTCCTTATCGTGAACCTAATCTAAGAAATGTTGGTTAGTTTTGTACTAATTTTTTTCAACCAGTTGAGCTGGTTTGGTGTGTTTAGTGTATTGTAAGGTTTTATCAGTTTGATTTTTTAAAGATTTCTGAATAAATATATTTTTCTTCTCTGTATAGTTTCAACTGTCACAATTTACACCGAGATCTTGAATGAGCTGTTTTGGCCCCAAATGTTTGAGGAAATAAGCTTAAATTTTTGTGTATAAGTCTCATGGTATATATTTCTGATTCAAATGGATTAATCAAATAATGAGGGAGTTATGCGCCTCAATTGTTAACCCTAATTCGAATCAAAGTATACTTAATTATTAACTGTATATATCCTTTTTATATATACTTACTAAAGCTATATAAAACTCAATGGTCATAATTATTTTGACAATTGAATTAATTCTTAGGCTAATTAAGGCTATGGGCTACTTAAATTATAAATTTATCTGTAATTATGCAAATTACAGCTGCCATAATGATAATCAATTATAATATACTATAGAATATTAATTATAAATGGATAAAATTAGTGCACATGGTTGGACTGCTTATTTGAATGGATTATATATTTCGTTATCCATATATATCATACTCTATATCCATGGCAATAAAAGCTATTATTCATGTATGACGACAGGATACTATCCATACATAGTGTATGTACCGGTAGATCTCTACTCGATCGCTAAGCTAGCCATATATAGTCAAATAGTCTATATTATATCCAGGTCGGAATGCCAGTTTTTATAGAAGATGCGGCTCTCACCACTGTATCGTTATATCCAATATATAAAGGATATTATGCAATATTACCACCATCGATCTGATTCAATTTAACAACCCACATCATGATAGCTAGATTATCTTGATCCAGAGCTACATGTTAGAATGGGGTTAAACTTTATCAGGTACCGTGCACTAAGCATTTCCTTCAAATTAGGTTTGATTAACCATTTGCCGGTAAATCGGATCTCTACAGTGACCTCAGGAACGGGTAAAGTTTCATCTTTTTGTTTTTCAACCCCTAGGCTAGCTGCAACGCTTGAACCGTCGCGCAGATAATTGCCAAAAGTTTGAGAACCTTTAAAATTTAACCTTGAGAATGTGCTCGCCCAGTCGTTTGGTGAGCAAATTTAACATTAATGTGCTCATTTTATTGAAAAATCATACAAATATGAAAGAGTTTCTCATTTCTTCATTTCTTTATTATTTATTTGTTCATCTTGTTCATTTCTAACAATCCATTCAAAAAGACTAAGGTCAGTGATTGAGGTTCATCATTCATTAATTATAATAGACTAATCAATTTTTCAGTCTCAACACTCAAGTTTTATTACTACACTATAAATACTAAAAAATCAACACTAGACTAGACAATATTAATACTAACAATTACAAATAATTAAGCATACTCAAAAATGTTTGATCACGTTAAACGACACGGAATGGATATGGGAGGTATGGATATGGAAAAACCAGCATGTAAAATGGACATGTATTGGAATTGGCACACAATAGATGCTTGTTTTATCAGTGAAAGCTGGCAAATCACAAGCAAAGGTATGTTTGCAGGTTCATGTATCGGCGTTGTATGTTTGGTCATATTTGTTGAATTTATTAGAAGATCACAACGAGAATACGATAGATTGATTGTTAGAAAATGGAAATCTCGGGCCAAAACATTAAATAGTGAAGTATCGTCATCTGTTAATTTAATAAACCATGATAAAGGATTTACTGTTAGAACATTGGGGTTTAATACTTCTATCAATAATGATGAACATTTTCAACCTACTTTGGTACAACAATTGATTAGAAGTTTATTTTATATGGTACAGATTGGTGCAGGATATATTATGATGTTGTTGGTTATGTATTATAATGGGTATATTTTCTTTTGTATTTTAATTGGTGGATTTATTGGTCATTTTATGTTTGCAAGTGATTTTATAACTGATGGGTTGCACCAAGAAACAGCTCCTAATCCTGCTCATTGTTGTTAGCATTTTCTTTTGATAGATCAACTCTTTATTTTTAGCATTTTTACTCGAGTTTATTTATTTATTATATTATTTTTATTAAAATTTTATTTTTGTCCAATTCGATTGTAATGTAATTTGAGTTAGTAAAATGTTTGTCCTCTCTCTCGTGATTTTCACGCCTGCTTAGAGTCAAAACCATGGGCACTCGAAGTTATATAACAACAGAATCAAAACATGCAATTCGGTTCTAATTTAATTGTTCGTATGTTTATTCTAATGATCAACAATTGAACCGTTGAGATCGAGACGCATATGCTAGTTAATCGATCTGTATAAGTATAGTCTTGGTTGGTCACTTCTTATTGATTCATAGCATGCTGCCACGATTTCAAATATTAAAAAGACTACAATTTTATCTCAACTCTACTCTACCAATTAAAGGAATACTTCAACCATATTTATGAAAATTTCATGCCTATTCTAATGAGCCATTGCAATTACTAGGTTTATACAGATGCGGACCTCCGATAAATTAATGAGGCTTATGTAGGTAGTATTCACAGGTACTCCGATCACACGCACCTTTCTTATTATTTAAAAAATCATCAAAGTTTCTGATCAAATCACTGAAAACATCTTCTATTCAATATAGAGTTCTAGATAGTACTTAATAAATTTACAAAGGAGAGATGATGGAACTTACAGTTGCTTCAAAATTCCATGTATACTCTCGTGGTAACCTCCCCATACTATTGTAATATCACCTGTGGCCCCCGATTAATAAAATTTCACCCGCACAAAATTTTTTCAACATCAAATATATTTTCAATTCAAAGGCACAATAATACCACCGAATAATAAGAATAAAAGACTGAAATAGTGAGATAGAGATACCCAGTTTGGTGTATAGACATTGTATAATAGCATTTCAGGGATAGAAGGAAAAGTATGAGCTTATTGAAGAAGCCATACTGTACCAACATACTCAAATGGGCTAGATCATGGGCTATTGGATTATCAACGAATCAGAGTGTGTCTTCAGATAAACCAGTTGATACAAGGTTACATTCGAATATTGATGGTTCATTAGGAGATATAACTAAAAAGTATTCTAGAACTCTGCCGAGAGTGAGAGCATTACATACATCCACATTAAGGTCTGATCATACTAACATAGAATCGAACAAATTGTACAATAATAACATAACAAATGCATCAACTAATAAACCTCAACATGTCCAAAAATATCGCCATTGGCATGATATTTACGAATCAAATGACCCAAAATACCTCAACTTGCATCAATCAGTGACTAAAGTAAACAAGCACAAAAGAAGCTTTCAACAAGTCAAAAGTTTATTAAAATCAAACAAAACATCTAACCAAGCATTAGAGTTATGGAATGATATTCATACTCGATTTATAAATAATCATAATAATAATAATTATAATAATAACAGAAGCATAGAGCACAACCAGGCATTATCAAATATTCAAAAGATTCCATCTAAAATTGATTTATATATAAAAATTCTAATAATTTCACTAAGTAAGGATGAAATTTTCAAAAATTTTGATCAATATTTCAATCAAATCATTGATCAGGATTTTGAAATTGAAATTTTACCTGAATTGGCTTATCGATTAGTAAGTAAAAATCAAGAATCAGTGGTATACGATCTTATACATCATTTAGATACAAAATCTAATTCAAAAAATCATCGGGAATCAATGAATCTCGCTATTAATGAATTTTTACGATTAATAATGTTAAAAGATAAACATAATTGGCAAGGAGTATGTTATTTATTGAATGGATTAACCAATCCTTTAATATTAAATACCAAATTGTTACCTCGATTATTAGAATTACCATCATATTCAATGCATCATTTATATCAATCATTAATTTCAAGACAAGTTGATTTAAAGCCATTAGGAGAATTGATTTTTCATTTTACAAAAAACAATCAATCTGCAAAAAATTTAATTTTAAATACTGATAAAGCAATGCAAAGTTTTGATCCAGATTATACTAATCAAGCATTTAATGAATTAACTTATAAAACTGTTATTCAACAAATATCTAAATTCGATAAAAATCATAGTAATGAAGCATCAACTTGGTTATTAGAAAATATTATATTGAAAAAATTCCAAGAAAAAGATTGGGAATTATTAATGTATAGAGCAATGCATGTTGATGGAATAACAACAGCCAGTGAAATTTATGATTTTATGATTTCTCAAGATATTACCCCAACTTTTGATATTTTGATTATTTTAATGAATGGATTTAGAATTAATTCTTTTCATGATAAGTTTTGGAAAGTTGCATTTTTAGCAAAAGATCATGTCACGAATAAACACAAGAAAACTAAATTCATTACTGAAATTCTGAGTTTAATTGCTGATAGATATGATCCAATTGTGGTTCAATATTATTATAGGTTTTTTACAAATTCTTTGGAATTGAAAGAACTAGGATTAACAGAATATATGGAAAATCGACATGTATCATTATCAGATGTTTCAACACTTTCAAATAATATTGATGAATTTTTGGTTTCTTTAAAAGATCCAACACATCGGTTTTTTCATTACAAATTTTCTACTAAACCAGCATTAGTAATTCTTTACAGATCTATTCTTAATACAGTTGAAGATAAAACAATAATGAAAAATCTATTTGATAATTATATCAATTATTCAACACCTTCAATGAGAATAATAGACTTATTTGTTTTAAATTTATGTCGAAGGTTTAAAACTCGTGAATCAATCAACTTGGCAACTGAAATGTTTTTATTATCATTGAAAAAAATAAATTTAAAAGATGATTCAAAATATCAATATCAAAGTCCTTTAACCTTAACTCATTATAATTGTATTACTATTAACCCATTTTCTGATTACACAATCATAAAACATTATGGAGATGTAAATAATGCAATCAAAATCTGGCAATCATGTTTAGAATTTGGATTACCGATTAATGAACTTATTGTTAATCCAATTATTATTTATTTTATAAAAAATGGGGATTTAAACAGGGCTGAAAAATTGATAAATCAAGCTATTGAATTAGGGTGCAAGTTTACAAAGGCTAGTATTATAAAATTTTGTAAAGATAGAAAAATTATATAATACACTAAATTAAAATTATTATAATTATTAAAATAAATAAACTACTTCCTCCTACATAACTAACCAGTAAACGCACCTGCTGCAAGACACAGATTTCTTCTGGTAAAATGTACTTTATAAACAGGAGTTTTCTTAGTATGGAATACTGCCATATGATCTTGAGTAGCAACAATTTCTTTCTTTCTTTTATCATCTTGAGAATTATTATTTGCATTAGCGCCACCAGTTGTGGATCCTGCAGTAGAACTAGTATTACCTCCACCAGTACTACTATTAGCAGTTGATGCATTAGATTCATTATTGGCAGTACTTGCAGGCATTGGTTCTGGTTCTGATAATGCATCATTCGTACCACGTTTGATATCCCATACTCTAACACTATTATCTGCACCACAACTTACCAATACATTACCATCTCTTGAAAATGCTAAAGAATAAATAAAAGTTTTACCATGACCTCTCATACTTTTTAATTTTTTACCTGATCCCAAATCCCAAACATTAATTACCCCATCTTCACATGCACTTGCTAACCATCTTCCGTCTGGTGAAGTTGCAATTGCATTAACAGCTTGAGTATGACCCATGAAAACTCGCACACTATTACCCTTATTGATATCCCACATTCGACAAGTTTTATCGCTTGAACCGGTTAAAACATAGGTACCATTTGGATGAAAATCAACACAATCAACATCAGATAAATGACCTGCAAAAATTCTTAAAGGATAAATATGATCACAACTCCATAATCTTGCTGTTTGATCATGTGAAGCAGTAGCGAAATAATGGCCAAAAGGACTGAATTGAACATCCCAAACTGGATGATTATGACCTTTGTAACTAACTAATCCTGTAAAAGTATCTGTAGACCACAATCTCACAGTTTGATCTTCTGAACAACTTAATAAATATCGATTATCTGGACTAAAACTTGTACCAAATACTGAACCAGAATGACCAACTAATCGTTTTGAATTACTTGGTTCATCATCTTTTAAAACTCCTTGTAATTTATCACCTTTTAAGCTCCATATTTTAACAAAACTATCAGTAAATCCACCAGCAACCATTTGAGAATCATCACTAAATTCTAAACAATTCAAACCATCATGAGTATTATGGAATGTAAACATACAAACACTTGGTAATGCAGCACTCGCACCACCAGTCCCCACAGTAATCCGATGCCTAGATTCTCTTACTAATTTAATTTCTCTTTCAACATCAATACTTTTATAAGTTGGTAATGGTAAAGTTTCTCTTGATGGACCATCTTCTGATGGAAATTCTTGTTTAATCTTTTGATATTGTTCAACTAATGTAGGTAATCCATTTTCTATTTTTTCTTTTTCATCTTGTTGCTCTAATACAACATTCATTTCTTTATCAAAATCAGGATCAACTTGCATTGAACCTAATTTAACAGGTTGTGAATTAAATTTATCAATTTGAGCATCTTGTGTACTTGAGCCTAATCCAGGTAACCCTTCTGTTGGATCTAAATCATGCACTTCCCCTCGAATTGGTCTTGTTGATGTACACCTAACATCTAAATGTTGATTAACAATTCTAATAGCATATGTACCACCGCTATTTTCAATTTCTTGTAAAAAATAAATCAACAAATCAAATGCTGTTTGTGATACATTTATTCTATACTTATTTTTTAAAAATGCCTTTGCTAAATCATTCTCTTGTAAATGACTTGGTAAACTTATCCCACATAATTTTTCAATATCTTGACCATGCAAAACTTCATGATCTACTGAAAATTCATCAAAAAATTTCCTTGCTTGTTCACTATAATTTAATTCAACCAATCTTAAAAACATATGTATAAAAATTGGATAACAAAGTCTTAATAATTCTGCTTGATACATATCTAAAGAATTTTCAGCCCAATCTTTTAACATTGCATATCCTCTATGCATAATTTTTGGATCTTCTCTTGGACGGTGAATCGCTGCGGCTGTAGCATTATTTACTGCAGTACCTGCTCTATTGTTTGGTAAATTTCTATTTGCAACATTATTATTTTGTCCATTAGTTGCTGTGGTTAATCCTGATGGTGTTGCAGCCCTTGAACTTTCAATTCTAAGCATGGCTTCAGTTCTATTATACCCTTTTTTATTTAAATATTCCAAAACAATTCGATTCAAATCTGCTAATGGTAATGATTGACTTCTTGCTTGCTGTCCTTGAGCTGCAGCTTGACCTTGAGCATTCGATGCTGCCCCTGGTGCACTAGCTGTTGGTGCTGCTGCAGTTGCAGTTGTTGCAGCTTGTCCTTGTGCTGATGTAGTAGTAGTTGCAGTAGCTGGTCTGTTAGTATTGGCTGTTGTATTTGGCGCATTACCAGATGATGATGATGCTGGTGCATCTGGTTTGTTAGAATTGTTTGCCTCCCCTGCCATTCTGCTTTATTAGGTCGGTAAGTGTAACGCGTGAGAATTTAAATTGAAAAAAAAAATATAAATATATTAAATTTGTGGTGATGAAATTTTATTAATCTTTTTCGATGTTGGAGGTTGGGATAGTTAAACTTTCTTGAGGGTGGTGGCTCGCGCGTGGTATAAAAAAAAACACGGTCAGCAAAAAGTACTTTAAGTTGGTTTGTGCTTACAACCTGCAAGGACTTGCTGGTTGAGGATTGTAATAAACCATGAAACTAGAGTTTATCTGTTTTTTGTATTTTGCTTCGTAGGTCAGCGTGTCAGCTAAGTACTATTGTAGCTGTAAGAGTAGTGTGTCTGCTTCAAATTTTCTAACTTGAAAGATCTAAATACATCAATCAAATTGTGGAAGTAGTATAGATTTAAATAACTATAGCTAGTGTTCTAATTGGTACATATAATAATTATCTCAAAATCTACCTAATTTTTATAAGCACGGCAGCCTAGTTAGATAAGAATCTTTCAATTCAATTAGCTCAGTTCTAGATAGTACTCACGTGTAGTGTGTATATCAATCATATGAATGTATATATGATCTCTCAATTTATTACATTTCCACCATTCTGATAAGTGATTATACTTATACAAGGCCCCTTAACCCAACAATTTATCAAGCAGTCACAGATATAAATTATTGAGGAATAAATAGGCACCTACAAAAAATATAAATAGTAAAAGTATATTAAATTTAAATAATTATAAAATATATTAAGCATTACCACCTCTCTTATTCTTTTTCTTTTCAGCTTCGGCAGCAGCTTTTTCAGCTTCAATTTCATCAACAAATTTCTTTAAACTTTCTTCATCTAAATATTCAATTCTTTTACCAGGACTCATAATAGCAATTTCGATATTTTTAGCACCGGTTTGAACAACTTCTAATAAAGATTGAATTGCCAATTTAATAGAACCCTCTCTATCTAAATCACCTTTATAATTCTTTTCTAATAATTCACGAACAGTTTTATTACTTCTACCAATTGCATTGGCTTTCCAAGCAGAATAAATCCCTGATGGTTCAGTTAAGTATAATTTTGGTTCATTATCATTTGGATCAAATCCAATAATTAAAGTGCTAATCCCAAATGGTCTAACCCCACCACTTTGTGTGTATCTTTGCTGTACCCCAGCAATATATTTTGTAATATATTCAATTGATGCAGGATCTTCCATATTCAATTTATGAGATTGAGCTTCAACTCTTGCTTTATCAATTAAAACTCGAGCATCTGCATTTAACCCAGCAAATGCTAATGTAATGTGATCATCAATCTGACAAATCTTACTTGGTGTAATTCTTGGATCTTGTAATTTCAATTGACTTCTTTTTTCACAGGCAACTAATACACAATCTTTACCTTTTAATGCAACTGCACTAGTACCTCTTTTAACTGCTTCCCCAGCATATTCAACTTGAAAGACGTGACCATCTGGACTGAAAACTGATAATGCTCGATCGTACCCACTCATTTTTTGTGTTTATTTATCTATCTTCTATTGTAATTGCTGATTTGTTTTTGATGATATATAATGATTTAATAGTGTGGCGAAAAAAAAAGGATGAGCGTGTATTATTGATACAAATATTTCGTGAGGTTTTGATGTTGCAGCTTGAAATTGTAGGATAAGCTTGAGTTTACTCCCAACGTTAGCTTAAGCATTAAATATATTTAAGCATCGGTAAAGTATAGGCTTCACTCCGATGGACACAATTACTAGTGCTTATATGATCATTTTCAATACAATAATTTTCGATCCAAGTTATATAGTTCTTGTACTGGGATTATTAATTGTATATAATTGATACAGGATTTTTAGAGAAGAAGTTTATCAATACCTCAATATGAACATGTTATTAGGTAAATTGGCCGGTTGTCTTTAATTCGTAGTTCCGAGTTTTCTAGCACCAATACACTGATTTTGCGGTATTCCGACTTTTCAGTGCGGCGATTGATTTTTTACCACCTTAATTTATACCATGGGGTATAATCTGCAAGTTATACCAATAACATCACCACACCATCTAATCATAACAATACAACAATTTTACTTAATCATAGTACTGATTACTTTCCCAGGTTAGCCCACCTAAGAACGAGCTGTTAAACAAGTACAACTTCTATAACTTCTACAAATAATAACCAACTTATGTCGGTCCATCCCATATAATAATAATAATAAAGAAATGGCTAAAAAAGAAAAAGTGTCAAAGGCCAAACAAATCTCACAAAGAGATCAGTTCGCACGTTTATCACATCTAGAAAAAGCATCAAACTTATTAAGTATAACCCATCCTGCACTATCACAAGCATATTCGAAGGCATTAATTCAAGTTGCGAAAAAAAATGTTGTAAGATTATCACCACATATTAAAAGATCGATATGTCGAAAATGTAATACCTATCTAGTTCCAGGGTTCACAAGTAGTAGTAAGATTGTGAATCCATCATTGAGGAGTAGTAAGTCTGATAGATTTGAAGTTAAATGTGGCAAGTGTGGGGAGGTTAAACGGTTCCCATTCGGGATGAAAGAGGATTATGTTTTATGGGTTGATAAGGATGAGCATGAGATTGTTGGAGCTGAAAAGGATGAAAAGCTTCAAGGGTAAAGTATAAAAGAAGTGAGATGAATGGTATTTATTGAAAGATTGTTTATTAACTTTTATTGCCGTTATTGAAATATTGATAGGGGTTATGTAAAGGCTGGATAACTTTTTCACTAATTCGATCCTTAACTAGTTACCTCACGAGTAATAATTGAAGACCCTTAAGACCTTAAAGCTGCGTACTCAAATATTTTGAAGAGCTACAAGATATCAGTATACTGTGGTATATCAATTGATTACATTTAAGTATCCAACTGCTTTGACACATAACCCTATATATATCATTATGGAGTTTGAGATATGTAAAATAATCCAGAAGAATAAACTAGTATTTATAATTTATAATCAAAATACTTTTCATGATATAATCGTCAAGACTTGAGTAAATTTGCAGCTGGTTTTTATAAAGATATATATATAATATCATTTCGTTTTATGTACACTCTCATCGGCCCTATAATATACCTTAACTGGCCTGCAAAACAGATCTACTTGTACTGTGCAAATTGTAAGTGCACTCTATTGTACATTCTTACTACCATAAAAAATTACTAGAGCTGATTGTAAATTATTTCAAGATGACAAGTTCAACGTTCAAGCATTACAATTACAAACAGGAAACTTGAAAAGAACAAATTTTCAGAACACAAAACAATAAATAAATAAATTAAAAGAGGATAAAAGATAACAAGTTAAATATCTATATTATAACATTGTACATAAAAAAAATTCTCCCAAGAATTAATAAACTTAGTTCATTTTCTTGATCAAAGCATTGATCTTGTCTTCTCGGTTACCACAAGCACCACCTTCGATGAAGTGAGAGAATTTTCGGTCAACACCCCAACCACCATTTGGAGATGATAATTTGAATGGCCACAAGAAGTTTGAAGCTTGTTTGAAATTTGGACCAACAGTGTAGATTTCGTGAATTAAATCTTCAACACAAATGATACCTTTATCACCCAAAACTTGTTCAACAATAGCATTGTCAGATAAAGCAACTCTTTGTTTGTTGACTTTACCGTAACCTCGCTTGTAAACTAATTGTCGAACGGTAGCCAAATTTGGATAACCGTAAGCAACATATGGATCAATGATTTTCAACATTTCCATGGTAGCTTTGGTAATTCGAACAAAAACACCAGTGTTAATTTGATATAATCTCATTAATTGTAAGATTTTTCTTGGTTTTGGTGCAATCTTGTTGATACCCTTGATTCGAACAACAAAAACTAATTTTGGTTCAGATTCAACAAAAGCTTCACCATTTTGTCGAGCTGCTCGCTTAGCATCAATGATGTCACGTTCAGCTTTGACGTATTCTTGGTGGTAGTTGGCAGCTCGGTCAAAGATGACTTGTCGCTTTTCTTGTTGTTTCTATAATTGTTAGTTTTATTCTTTATTGAAAAATAAAAATATCAGATCAGACCCGAAAGATGGTTAACGTTCGACATCACTGCCGCAGCTAGTCGAGGTATGGTTGTTATGCATCACACTGATATATATATATAATTAGGATTTTAAAACATACCTTTTTCAAAGCTTCCTTATCAGCTTGAGTCTTTTGAGCGTTAGCAGCTCTAGTCTTTTCTTTCTTTAACAAAGATTCTGGGGCTAAGACAGCTTCAGCAGTTGGGACAGTACTATAAATTTGTTAGTATTTTCTAGAAAATTAAGAAAACGGGACGTATATACAACCGTCCAATACTCCAGGTACCGTCAATCAATTTAAAACAAATTGATTAGACAAACCCTTTGATTTATTTCATTGCATGATACTTTTTTGAAAAATGCATCAACGCAACAACACCTCAACTTAATGAGAGATCATAGTGTTCGAGAAAGATACTTTATCATCTTCTATATACTATAGAAGTTCAGCCTATGCTTTTGTGCAAAGAATAAACCGGCGATCCTTCTACTGTTGAACACAAACATGCTTTTAGAAGTAGAAGTGAATACACGCTTCATTAACTTCAAGACTCTCAAATTCATGAGAAGAAAGGGCTGGCATTGTAATTTATTGAAAAATCACAACACAGCGAACTAAAATATCGAACCCCTTTCGTTTTTTTTTATTGTAATTGTTGTATATAATCTCCGTTATGAATAGGTATTTTATTATCCATACGTTCTGGCGACCATTTTTGATGTTGATACAGGGGGGTATTAGGAACAAAAAAGTTGAAGAAAAAAAAGGGAAGAAAAAGAATTGAAACTTTGGGTAGTAGTAGTAAAAAAAAATTATTTCCAGTGTGTGCAGTGCTGCTAGTGCGATACGCTTTTCTGAAGAGTGAAAAATTTCGATGAAAAAATTGAGTGGGTTGTTGTGGGCTTGAGCTGTAGTTAGGCATGAGTAGCGTGCGCATGTGTGTTCTGAAAAATATGCTTTAAGCAGTATTGTGCGTGCCCAAATTTACACCTTTGAGTTTTACACACGAACATAAGCTGGATTGAGACTTACCATGTCTGCTGCTTTAATAATTTCCAGATTTTTAGTTGTAACTGCGAGAAGGATCGATCGCAGAATTTCCTTTTTAGTTGCATAACCTCGTCTACTGCGATTTTTAATCAATTGCAATGTCTATGATTTGTTTACCATGGTAAGACAAGTTAACAGTAACGTTATTTATTTACATCAATTGTATCCGATATGTACAAGTATATATCTATAGAAATAAGTTCAAAGATTGATACAATTGAAGCTGGTAATATTCACACATTTCTAAATACATCGATGAAGATCATCTTTGATAGAATAATTTATCATGGTTCGATAGAATTTGAATATATGATTTTATCAATAGGTACAATTCATAAGAAGACAGCGATTTTACATCTAGATGAAAAAGTTCTGCAGTTAGCTTGTAGTGACGCGTGATAGGCTCTCGAAAATCTTTTATACGCGTTACAGGTATCCTCGATCAATTTTTCAAAGATCTACATTTATTAGAAATTTTCAATGGTCTTTGTGATGAAATCAAGAAAACCAAATATCTCCGCTGCTCATATAAACCCTTCAAACTTAGTATTAGAATAGGCCCTCATAATTATATATGAATCTTCAAGTTCATCTGTTCTAGGTTCTATCATGGATTACATATATATATTTATAAGTTAACTAATTATTCAATCCATCAATCTGGTCATTTTTCAATAGTTTTAATTGGTATAGATCTTGAATCAACGTTCTTGATATTCTTCCTACAGTTCATTTCTTACCTTATAAGGTAACTTTTATAGCGTACAATTATTGGCATTGTGATATCTGTAATACTTTCAGACTCTGGATTTAATAAAACTCTTACTCTTTCAGTAAAACATATCTGTTAGATTCTTAGATATACGATACCAGAGAGTCCTTGATAGTTGTCAAACAATAGTATATTATAACTAGTGACCCAGTTAATACAATATTAACTTGATGTTACAAACAATACTTAATTAAATTTTACACATGTCTAGTCATCATCTTTCCATTGATAACTCCAACCTTTGTTCCACATCTAAAACACTATAGCTGCACAATGAGAAACCACACAAAATTATACCAGAATATCCTCTCTATAATCCCAACAATATCCATGGTATACAGCATACTTTATTTGTTAATAACATTGATACTCTGTTAATGAATTTTGTTCTAATCGATTAATATTGAATTCTTTTTATAGATTCTTCCATTGCAATAATTCGATACAATATATATTGATCGATCAGCATAGCTCTGCCGGTAAACAAATTTTGCTATTAGAATTACTAGCTATCGATTGAAGAATATACTATGAACACTGTTGAAATCTCGAAAGTCAATAATTGTAAATAGTTCATTATGTATGTATACTAAACTTTTCAAACTCAAATTTGTATTCATAAAGCTGAGTATGAAGGCCCATTATAACTTTAATTATACATATATTGATAATTTCATCTACTACATATACTTTGACAGCATTTTCCCTAGCTATAGACATCATCAATCGATCTAGAGCTTTTGAAGATATAGGGTGAATGAGCCCCAAATTGTCTTAGAGAAACCTTAAGATGCAAAATGCCCCCTGAGCGAGCTCTACCTCAATTTCTGCAGTTTACTGATGTTGGACACGAAGCTGCAGCTCATAAAGAAAGCCTTGATGAATTAATATTGTTGACCTTAAGAATTCAGCGATTTCCTATAGACAACAGGGTGCACTGGATTTGTACAAGGCATTTGCTTATCGGCACTAGCCCCTGCCACAGGTACAAACAATATATTATCTATGGTGATCCTATGGTAATCGAGAAAATCGAAACTTTATTTAAAATTTTTTTTTCCCATTAAGTGCGATTTATTGGATTAAGCTAATAGGTACAAATATATTCAGCTAAGAAAAGGGTTTGAATGTACGAGTACCTCAATAAATGTGACACGGCATGGCTTCAATTGAGCTTAAAGCGATGGTTCATTGGCTTATAACTATACAGTACAGAAACTTAATTAAAGAGGTCGACTAATTTGAGACGTTTTTACACATTCAATTTTAAATTTAAATAGAATTCTAGATGCAGCTGGGAAGTTAATATAGAGTATTATAACAGCCATGAAAATTACCCCAGATTACCAGATTTGAGGCGGCATGTATGCATATATGCAGGATATTTTCAAGCTAGCTAGCTGGTAGATTTTACTGCATGCCGACCTCTAGAAGATTAGTCGTCCTATCCATGGAGGTGCCCAAAATTTTTTCATATATTAAATAGATTAGATTATAAACACTGGGATTCCTCCCATGATAAATTCTACTTCGATCTATCAAAAGCTAGCTATTGCACTATTTGAAAAAAAAAAAAAAGAACATCATTATCAACAAGTTATAAGTTTTAACTGCAGCATGCTTTAGTAACGATTGCTTTTAGACTACATACTTGATAGTATAATTGCGAGGAAGAATTGTGCTTTATAATTTGAAATTGCTATAGTGAATTCTAGAACCACGTTATAGAATAATCTATTATTATGGTTGAATGCCAATATTCTTGACCTTTAGTGCTAGTGGTAGATGCACCCATAAACTCGAGATCTGTATATGGTATCGTGATTTTGCTTCAAATATATAGATTTGGTTGCTTAAAAATTCGAGCTGTTCTATAATAGTTAAACTGGCTCAATCGAACCTATAGCTGGTACGCACTTTTCCCCGCTCCACCCATCCAATCTTATCTCCATCAATATTCTCTCAATTACTTACATGTATGGAATTCTTAATGTTGCCTTATGCGCTGTGCGCAGCATTGTGCTCTGATCGGAGGCTATTACTATTATTAGATATTTAGTATTTATATTTGTACTTCTTCATTAACAGTTTCCTGTAAGACTTATTCAAGTTAATTGGCTGTTTACTATTTAAATATATTGTATTTTGTTATTATTCGTCGATTATAGTAGTTCAGTATCAGTCACATTCCAATATCCTCTGGAAAGTGACGATCTAGTTCCCATTATTGACAGGTGCATTTATGCACTTAAAGTTCAACGTTTCAATCTGCTTACGTAAGGTACGCGTCGTTCACAAAAAAACCAATCTTCTTCCGTGAAGGAGCGGATTCTGTCAGTTTTTGATTATGGCAAATTTGCTTGACCAGAACTTCCTTTTTGACGATATATTTTTTTCAAAAAATCTTGAGCTTTTTGAAACAAAAGGTTCTGGTCAAGCAAATTTGCCATAAT
Source organism: Blastobotrys buckinghamii (nom. inval.) (assembly GCA_030579975.1). Classification (NCBI taxonomy): domain Eukaryota; kingdom Fungi; phylum Ascomycota; class Dipodascomycetes; order Dipodascales; family Trichomonascaceae; genus Blastobotrys; species Blastobotrys buckinghamii (nom. inval.). The sequence continues at coordinate 33,228 of JAKTSB010000204.1, forward strand.
CAAAAACTGACAGAATCCGCTTCTTCACGGTTGCTCCCAACGCATTATTTTTTTTTTTTTTTCGTGCCGAAACTTTCAATTAATAATACCTCAAATTTAAAATCATTTTTTGTTAACAAGGCCATAGCAGTAATTAAGCTCTATAACAATAGAGTCACTTGCAAATGAATAATGATGAACTTATAGAAGTTCAAGACCTCTACCACTCATTCGAAAAAATTTTAATAGTCTTAATTCATACAATCTTAAAACTTCGCAACGTATATCCAGAAAATGTGTTTGAATCAGTGAGAGTATACAATATAGCAGTTTGGCAAAGTCGACACCCAGAACTTAGTGAATATATCACTACAATGGTGGGACAAATTATGAGCCTAGTTATTGAAAATGTTGTACAAAGAATTACCGTGGTTATATTGGAAGAAGAAAAAATGCAACCTGTTGAAAGGTATATATTTGATATACGATCGTTTTCAAACTTTGTGAATCAAACAGAGCTAGTGAAAAATGGTAAAAATTGGGGACAAATACATGAACAATATAGAGCTTGCTTGGTTAACTTCATGAATATGGTTCCAACGTTGGATACAATGTTGCCGGATGATTTAAGTTTTACAGTACTTTGTGAAACTAAAGATTTTCAAAATGGGGATTATGAGTCTCCTTGGATTATAGCTGATTCACAACAGATTGGTCAAGATAGTTATACTAATAGTATGGATATTTTGAGAGATGATGGGGTTAGAATGAAGCCAATAAGGTTTGTTGATAGTGGGTTATTGAGTTTCAATTTTTTTATGGAGTGTGATAACAAGTTTCAAAAACCACCAAAGAGAACTGTTGGGGTTTAATGCTTCATTCAAAGTCACCATATTCTAGTTGAATAAGCAATTTATTTACAATTTCAGCCGGAAAGTAATAATTTATGCTAAAGCTTATGGTAAGGGTCACTAATTCCTGATAGCTGCAGGTCGAGCTAAAAACCTAAATTACTATCCCATCATTACTGCACGCAATGCCATTATTATTATTTTACCCCACAAAAAACTTCAAGGGGGAAGGTTTTTTTTGATATAAAAACTTGTTATGCGGTCCGATAGGTGTCCTACCTCATCCATCTACACTAAAAAGCAGTGAGCCAATAAAAACTTGATAATTAATAAGGTATAGTTAAATGCATTAAATATTTCAAGAATATTACGAAGTTTTTTTTCTTTCTTATTTATAGTCTAAAATAATATTTTTTTTTTTCTTTATCATTACCATCATCATAATAATATAGAGTATTTTGAGAATTGTTTTCAGTGCAGGTTCATTGATGATTTGGCATTTTCATAGACCAAATAACTTATACTGACAGCAGGAGCAACTTTAGCCAAATTAGGACCTAACCCTCTCCATAACCCTTTAACACCGTCTCTTGCAACAGTTTTTCTAAAAACGTCACTTAAACCTGTATAAGTATAAGGATGGGCTGTAGTACCTTGAGCTTGTAATCTAGTTCTTAATAAATTAATTGGATAAACAACTGATGCACCAACACTACCACTTAAAGCCCCCATTGTTAAAACTGTCATGTTCCCCATATCAACTTCTGATGGATCTATATTTAATTTTGTAGCTTGTGAGCTAACATATGCTTTTTTCATTGCTGAAAATGTTCCTAAATCTAATGCTGCAAATGGGAAAATACCACATACACCAACCCATAATCCTCTATAAAAAGTTCGAATCCCATTATCTCTCCACATTCTTGTAAAAGTTTCAATTAATAACTGATTACCACGTTTTGATGAATATTGTGCTTCACATTGAACTCTAAATTTTAAAGTATCAATTGGATAAATTGTAAATTGTGATACCATACCACCAATCCCACCTGCTAAAAATGTAGCCGATCGTGACAATTCTGTTGGGTCACTCACACCTTCTAATGTACATAAAAATCTTTTTGTTGCTTCAAATGATCCAAATTTCATTGCAGATTCTGGGAAAACTTTAATGACATTTAGACCATTACCAACAAAAAACGATCTAATACCACCTTTACTCCACAAATGTTTAACTGCTGATACTATTGTATGATTTGCTTCAGCTGATACTGCTTCTTTAGCACCATTCTTAACAGCATTTTTGGTGGCAGTTGCAGCAGCATTTACAGCAACATTTTTTGGAATTGATGATCCAGATTGTGCAATTAAATAAACTTTTAATCGATCAAATGGTGCAGTACAAGTTCTTGATACGACCCCAGCTAACCCACCAGCTAAAAAATATCCTACACCATGTAAACTTTCACCTGCTAATATGACATCACTTTCACTTGATAAATCCATATCTTCAATGAAAAAAATATATGCTGTTTGTAATGGATTTTCATCTTTATAAGGTATAAGCATTAAATTATGTTGCCATTCTTCTTTTGAAATAAATCCATCATTATTAGTATCTAAAGTTTCAAAAAACAATGCAATTTTATCATCATCAATATCAAAATCTAGCTTTTCAAATCCTTCTTTAATTTCATCAAAATTTAATTTACCATCTTGATCATTATCTAATGCATCAAAAGTACTATCTAATATCTGTTCAGTATGTATCATATAATCTTGAAACTTTTGAAAGCCTATCTGAGCATTATCATTTTGATTGATTGTGTACATTAATTCTTCGACTATTTCATCCATATTATCAAATGGTTGATATCTTTCTTCTAAAAGTCTGTGTAAATCAGTTGATGTGAGGTATTGATCATGTTTAAGATCTAATGAGTCAAACAGACGACGGAACCGCTGCTGACGGTCCTTCGCTGATTCGTGCATTTTTTTATTTTTTTTTTCAGTTATGTGTGTTAGTAAATAGATGAAAATATGTGGTTGCAGGATAGATAATCCTTGAAATCCAAAGAGGATTAAAAGTTATAAATTTTTTTTTTTTTTTTTTTCTTCGTGGAGATACACTCAAAATTTTGATGGTTTCGCATCAAAAATATCGGTACCGATTTCCACATGAAATCATTGGCTGTTTCAAGCCTTGTAGTTGCTTAAATAGTGGCAGGGACGGGCTGAGGCTTTTAAAAACAAGCTGCTGGCGGAGGAAGGACTGGGAGGATATCAATGAAATATACCGCTAATACTCAAGTGGATCAAGCTAAAGCGCAAAACACATAGATATTTTACACCACCACATCATTTTTGTTATCAAAACCATTAGACAAATTATACATAAATAATACAAAAAAAACAAAAAAATGGATTTTAGAAAAATCGACATTGATCAATTAGACCCAGAAAATGTCGTCACAAAGGAAGACTTAGTTCCACCACAAAAACCAGTCAGTGCACAAGAAATGGACCAACGTGCATCACTTGTTCGAAGTAGTTTACAACAAGGTGATGGTGCTGGAGCATTACAACAAGCATTACAAGATCCTCCATATGGTGGTGATGAGCATACTAAAGATATTAATTTCAGTACAGTATTAGAAGTTTTAACCTCAGTACGATCAGATATTACACCAACAATTCAAAAATTATCAAAGGATGAACAAGTTACATTATTGAAATATTTATATAAAGGTATGGGATGTCAAAAGGGTCAAGTTAATGGTGGGATCTTATTATCATGGTTTGAAAAATTATTCGATGTTGCTGGTCAAGGTGCAGTTACGCAATACATCAGTGATAGAAGAACAGTTTAATTTTATTTTAATCTTTTAGTAAAACAAAACAAACAAAAAAAAAAAAAAAAAATTCATGTAAACTATAAACTAACTTTAGATAATTGTTGTTTCAATTGCCGATTTTCTCGACGAAGTTTTTCAATTTCTAATAACAAAGACTCAAACTCATCGTTTCGAATAGCATTGGTCATTTCAACTTTTGAATCGATCATATCTTGGTTTCTTTCATAATCATTGTCTAATTGAATTAAATAATCTCGTTGCATTTGTTCCATCTGTTCTTCCATTTCTTGAACTACTTCTTCTCGAACTTGCTGTTCAATTGTCATGCATTTCTCATTAGTTTCTTCTAATTCCTGTTCCAGTTGTTGAATTCTTTCTATTAGGTCGTCATCCATCAGTGTACTTGAAGAATCTCTCGAATATGATGATATTCTTTCTTTAATTGTTAGATTATTATTTTTAGAATTATTGTTATTATTATTATTATTGTTTATGGTATTTGTAATATTCTTGAACCTAGTTGTACTAGATGGGCTAGTTCCATTAGTTGTGCTAGCTGGTGAAGGTTTGATTGTTGGAGTTGGTGGGACAGGGGGTACTTTAATTTCCCTGGCCAAGGCACTGTACCTTAACATTTGAGATGCACTATTATAATCACCAAATGGGTCAACATTTACCATAATCGCAGTCTTTTGTTTCAATTGCGGTGTGAATACATTAGACAACAATAACTGAGTCAATTTACTATTTCTAAAAATTGAAAAAGTATCTTGAGTATTCAATTTTTTGTTACGTTGTTTTTCTAAACATTGACCCAATTCCATTAATGACCGGTTGATACTACAACTTTCCGTTAATTCTTTCCCCGCTGTTTTGGAAATTTTATTCCTCTCGGACCCCGCCAGATCAACTATTGATAATGTCGAAGATACCACTTCTTTTCGACCTAGTTTTTTCACTTCAATGATTGTAAATGCATGAGAACGACTTGATGTTTGGTTTAATCCAGTAGAATTTGCTTGTCTCTTGGCTAAACCTTGATCAATAACTTTATATGCTTCTTCTCTTTCACCAACATAGATTTTTTGGGTATCTGCTAAATAAACTTTTCCATTTTCATCTTTTTTAATTGTTAAAGGTCGTTTTGAATTATCTAATAAATTGAAAATTCTTTCATTGTAAATTTCAACCATTGATATATAAACTGCATATAATGATCGTTCATTAATATCAACAAAATCTTTACAAAAAGAATTTACTGAAAATTTCTGTCTTGTGTTGGTTTTTGACCAATCTAAAAATAAACCTGCTTCAACAGCTTCACTCATTCGATTAGGGTTTTTATCACTCATTTCTTCTGCATCTTCGAATTGAGCTATTCTACCATGAAGACTTTTAAAAACTGTATCAATAGCTAAATGAATCATCCCAGGTGTTTGCTTGTACCCTAATGTAGTATGTGATTTCCCAGCCCCAGATGGTCCCATGGTGAAAAACATTGAATCCGTTGAGTTTAATAAAATGTTTTCAACCAGAGGAAACATTGTTGCTTTGTAAATATCTACTTGTGTAACTGAACCTCTATAAACTCCTGAAAAGCTGAAAGTTTCCTCGCTTTTATATCTATTATTTTTTGGAGGCTCACATTTAACTTGAGTAGTTGATCCTGAAATACATTCTAAAAATGGTGGATGCTCTGCATCGGATGGTCTTGGTTTTAATCTAAGATATACTGGTAATTCTGTTGAGTCCATTCTCTGTTTTATTGTGGTATTTAATTCTATTGAGAATGAAATCAGGAAGAAAATTTGAGCCCTCAAAATTTAGTCAGTACCCATATATATAAAAAAAAAAAAAAAGTTTGGGTGCGACGACGACGCGTAGATTTCCTGTAAACAATGAATAAACAAACGTTGTGTTACAAGTGGGCTTAGCGGTGTTTGAGTATGTGGGTTGCACGCGAGAAAGAGTAAGTGTTAATAAGTCCACGTGATTTATTCACATACTACTAAAAAAAAAAAAAAAAACTATGAAACTAACTAAACAACTTATCAGGGAAATCAGCTTTTGGTAAAACTTCAATCATATAACCATCTGGATCAGCAATGAAACCCAAGAACTTCATCTTACCATCATTCTTTCTCTTTTTGATAGTAACACCTGCTTTCTCTAATCGGTCCATTTCTTTATCTAAATCATCAACAGTAACACAGATATGTCCATAACCTTGTGGGATGTCACCATTTGGTCCTTTATCATTACCATTATGATAAACATCACCTTCCTGATCTTCGGTACCCCAATTGTGAGTTAATTCTAATACACCTTCTCTATCAGCAGTACCGTTTTGATCAGTTTCGCCTCGGCTATATCCCAAGAAATATAAAGTAAATTTAGCTGATTCCATCGGGTTAGTTCTTAATAAAGTCATACCCAACTTATTTTGATAGAAATCTAGAGATTTTTTAGCATCCTTAACTCGAATCATGGTGTGATTGAATTGGTTTAATCCTTTATCATGTTGTCCTTCTTTAGCTTCAATTTGATGATTAGTAATTAATTCAATCCAATATCCGTCAGGATCTAAAGCAAATGCAATATTTTTTTGTCGGCCATCAGTTAGTTTCTTTTGAAATTTAACATCGTTATTTTCTAATTCTTTACAACATTGTTCAATGTTATCAACGCTAACACAAATATGGCCAAACCCTCGATGTGGTTCAACATTACCATTGTTAACTTTAAAATTTGGATCATTTTCTGCACCATGGTTGTGACATAATTCTAAAATACCTTCTCTTTGATACCATGGTTTACCTTGATCTCTAGTTCTTGAGCCATCAATAGCTAAAAAATAATTGGTAAAGCCAAATTCATTAACTGGTAATTCTGCCAAAACTTTGAAACCAAAATTTTTTTCATAAAATGGAATGCTAACTTTTGGATCCTTAACTCGGATCATAGTGTGATTGAATTGATAATTTGTACCAACTGAAGTCATTTTGTTATTGTTTTTGGTTATTGTTTGGTGTGATATTGTTGAAGTGGAAAAATATAGAGATGGTTGTCGGCTTATATAGAAATTTGGGAATTTATAAAAGTTGATGATGTTGCGCTTGGTCCCGTTCTTACAGCAACTAAAGATAGACATTTTTATATTTAAGTGCAAAAAAACGATTGTTTGCTCAATAGTTGTAGAGATAGATTATCGACTGTTTTGAATCATAAATTTTTACTTTAAAATATTAAAATAGAGTATATTTGGTGTTTATACTATTAATGATTTATTTGCTAAGAGGAATAGTTGATGACTTTTATACTGATTCCGATTTGTCGTTCCGATTTTTTAAATTGTAAACTCTAGACGGTGGTCAGCTTAAGCAACCAACAAAGAAGCTGTAAAGCTTCCGCCGCAGAATTTGGGCGGACCTCCGGAACCCCCCATGTTATAAGGTCACAATTCAAACTCAATCTAAATCTGCGGCAATATGTAAATTAAGACTTATTAAAGATTTTACATGATATTACCAAGTAATACATTATTGATAGCTCAGTTATAGCCCCTATTGCAATGCAAGTATCTCATCGAACACGACTAAAAGCTGCATACGCTTCATGAGCTGAAATCGGACCACCGAAACCCACACGCTTTTAAAATTTTCTGCGCGTTTGCTTCACGCTAAAAAAAAAAAAAAAAACTTCATTTCAATTAAAATTTCTCCCAAAAGCTGGTGAACTTTGAAAATTAAACACACTCAAAAACAACAATACAACAGAGGAAACAAAAAAAACTCGATCGTGAAACGCTTTTCTCATTTTTCCTTGATTGTTTTTTATAAAAGTAGGGAAAAAATAAACATTTTTGTCTGATTGAATTTTTGGATTTGTATTAGTAAAGTAGAAGAAAAAAATATATAATGGCTGAAGAAGTATCAAAAAAGGAATTGGAAAATAAGCAGATCGATGATGCCACTGTAGAAGAAGAATTTAAGCAGGATACTGAGATAGCAACTGCAGGAACTAAGCGTTCAAGAGATGACGAGGAAGAGGAATTGATTGATGAACAGCCTAAAAAGAGTCCAAAATTGGATAAATCAAAAAATAATGATTTAGAAGGAGCAGAAAATAAGGTTGAGGAAATGAAAGAGAATAATAAAGAAGACAATAATGATAGAAGTGAAACTGCGAGCAATGATGGTGAGAATAAAGAAGAATCAAAAAAATCCAATGAAGAAGAATCAAAAGAAGATACTAACACAACTGAAGAACCAAAAGAGCCAACTAAAGATACTAAAGAACCAGGTAAAGATCAATCAACAGAAACAAAAGAACCAGGTAAAGATCAATCAACAGAAACAAAAAAACCAGTTTTCGGATCTGGGTTTGCATTTGGTGGCTCATTTGGTAAAATGTTACCAAAAAAAGATGTTTTTGCAGAATCATCACCTGCTGCAGCAGCAGAATCATCACCATCGACAATAGAAAAACCAGCGACACCAGTGTTTGGATCAGGGTTTGCATTTGGTAAAAGTCTAGGGGAAACTAATAAAAATTCAAAAAATGTTTTCGATGAAACATCAAAAGATTCTGAAGAAACTAATAATGAAAAAGATCCAGAAAAAGAAGTTGATAATACACCAAATGATCAATACGTACAGTTAAAGCAACCATTAGAAGCTAAACCTGTTGAAACAGGTGAAGAAACTGAATCTTCAGTATTAACATGCGAATGTGCGTTATATGCATTAAATATATTAGAAGCAAACAAAGGTTGGAAAGAAAGAGGTAAAGGGACACTTCATGTTAATATTGATAGTGAAACAAAAAAGGCAAGGTTGGTTATGAGAAGAAGAGGGGTTTTAACTGTTATTTTAAATGTTCCGTTATTGAGTAGTTCGGAAGCTTTTAAAGGTATGACTAGTTCTTTATCAACTGAAAAGTATGTTAGAGTTTCAACTATTGAAGATAAATCTCCATTCCAATTTGCTATTAGAGTTGGTACAAAAGAAATTGCTGATGAGTTGTACGATGTTTTACAAGATGTAATCCCAAAAGAATAATTATGCTAGCTAGTTTAATGATAATAAATTGAACCTAATTCTATATTTGAATGTCTATTGGTCGCAAAAGCTAGTAATGCTTGTAGAAAATGAAAACCTGAATGCTAACTTGTACCCATATGTGCTAGATGGACCAAGCTAGTTATCATTTGGCGTAGTAGATCTTAGAATAATGAATCATCCATCATGGATATAGTTGTTAGCAAACTTAGACA
>JAKTSB010000205.1:0-41804 GCA_030579975.1 Blastobotrys buckinghamii (nom. inval.)
ATCCACCTATTTTTTTTTTTTTTTTTTTTTTTTGTTTTTATATATTGTTTGTATTTTAACTTTTTATTTTTTGCTAAGAGACGACAAAGATTAAATCGGTTTTTTTTTAAAATAACAGCTAGACCATTCGATTGCATCAACCAACCTAGCTACTAACCAACAATAATTTATTTATTCAATTTATTTATTATACTATAAAGCCAATCTAGCATGTTACTTCGATAACATAGAGTTGAAAAACAAAATAACAAAAACAATGGTCAACAACTCTAACAGCGACCTGATCCAGATAGATGCCGATACAAAGAAAGTCGACACATATTCCCCAGATCAAGTACTTGCAATGAGGATATTGGCGATCTGTTCAAGTTGTATAAGTCTTTTATTTGGATTGGTATTTTTTTATTTATATACATGCATGAAAAGAAAGAATTTTCGACATCATTTGATTTTATTATTAATTATTAGCGATTTTTTAAAAGCATTTGTATTATTATTATTTCCAGCAAGATTAGTATCAACAGATACTACAGTTACTGATAGATCGTTTTGTGCTGTAGTTGGGTTTTTAACTGCTATGTGTATTGAATTATCTGATTTTGCAGTTTTAGCATTAGCAGTTCATTTTGCATTATTGGTTTTTACAAATAGGAAAAGAACGACACCTTCAGAAGGGTTATATCCTTATAGGAAAATAATTTATGCCTCAGTGGTGATAGTGCCATTGTTCATGGCTGCAATTGCATTTGTTTACAATGGATCATCAACTTATATGCCATATGTTACATGGTGTTACTTACCTGTTCGGCCTGCATGGTTAAGAGTTATATTAAGTTGGGTTTGGAGATATCTAATTTTCATTACAATTATGGCTATTTATATTGGTATTTATGTTTATGTTAAATTGGAATATAGATCAGTTACAAAAATTTATCCAGAAAATGGTGTATCAGCAAAGAACGTCGGTAGATTCTCAAGGTTATACAATAAAATATTTAAAAAGAAAAAAATAGAGGAAAAAACTTTTGGACCAAGCAATCGACATGATTCTCAAGTAGTTGCAATTCAATCTTTTCAAAGAGAACAATTAACAAGATTTGCAAGAAGAAGATCAATGATTGAAAGACAAATTAAATCAATTTTCATTTATCCAGCAGCATATGTTATTTTATGGGCAGCACCTTTTGCACATCAATGTGTTCAATTTAAATATGAAATTATTTATCATACGGTTTTTTGGTTAGGTTTGATTACATCATTTATGCAACCTTTCAATTGTGTAGTTGATACAACAGTTTTTTGTATTAGAGAAAAACCATGGAGACAACGTGAAGAGAGAGTTTTTACAACAAAATATATCAAAAAATTCTGGAATTGGATATTTTGTATTAATAATAATGATAATGATGAGTATAGTATGCATAGTAGGCAAAATATTACTCATAATAGTAATACTCAAACATATCATTCAAATAGTTCACCACCTCATTCACATGTAACTGATTTTAGAAGACCAAGATATGATAGTTTTGGTACCGATAAAAGAACAATGAGTGATAGTGCATGGACAAGAAATTATAGTGTTGGTAGTGATTCAGTTACTGCACCTCCACAAGCACATTTAGATCCTTTTAGTTATACTACCGCTAAAAAATTGGATGTTAGTGATATTGAAAATGGTAGTCAAAGTAGTAGAGATTCTAAATCTACTGAAAATGTTAATGATATTAATGATTTACGAGTCGATGATTTTTATGATAATGACGAAAATGAAAATGACGATGTAATTGATATTTTGGAGTTTTTAAAATAGATTATATTCGTCTATTTAATATATATAACTAAAATAGTTACTCAGTTAATGTACAATAATGAACAACATACCCTTGTAATATTGAAGCTGGTACGTTTGTAACATTGTAAATATCAAACCCTGCTTGTCGTAATGCTTTCAATACATCAGCCATAATTTCTTCTGCTCGAAGTTGCTGTCCTATTATAACACTGGTATTTGGCCCTAATTTTTGTACTACTAACTTTAAAGCTTTGATGAAATAAGGAATCAAAAAATCATTATAAATAGTATCACAAGCTACCACCATCGCATTATTGTTATCTTCTATATTTAAATTATCAATCTGTTGATCTGCATACTCCCAATCATATTCTACTACCTCAATATTCTTCTTTTTATCATATTCACTAACATTTTTCTTTAATAATTTTAATAAATGTTCTTGATCCGTCGCAATAAACTTTGAACAATGTGATGCTAATGAACTCGCCATTAATCCAGATACCCCACTACCTAATTCTACTATTGTACTATCAGAACTAAAATATTTCCTTTTGTTGTTCTTTAGTAAAAAATCCGCTAATAAAGGTGATAATCTCCATGCTACTGCTCCAGTTGATGATTTACCAGTATTTAAAATAGATATCGATTGTTGGAACTCATAATCTTCACCATTAATTGTAACTGTTCCATTTTCTTTCTTTGAATTAATCATACCAAGATCTCGTCCTTCAACAAATCGATCAATGAAAAGCTCGAAAACATGCTCATCAATATCTTCAATTAATTCTAACCCTTCCATTTTGTATTGATTTTGTTTGTTCCCCTCTAGGTTTCCCGATTCTGGGCTGTCTCAATGCATGTGTCAAGTGATTGTTAATCTATTGATAATTTGAGTTTATATTGGGTTTGAACAAATCAGCTGGAAGCACTCACTTCAGAACAGATTATATTTTAAATTGTACTGACGGTCGATAATTTACAGTTGGAATTTTTACTCACACCACAAAAATTTTGGTAGTCAGCTCTAGAGTATGTTTTATCGGCGATAATTTAACGTGATAATATTTGTGCGGCGTAAGTTAACGAAGCGAAGCGGCTTGAACAATTTTAGGCATCCGAAATTTTCGTATCGATTAATAAATTGAGAAGTAATCAAATACGATGATGAGATGAGCCACAGGTCAATCTCAGTAATCCATAATAATAAGGCATTAAGAATGACAACAAACTTGTGAAATAATTTGGATAGGAGCAATCCATGAGATGCTACTAATTAACTCTACAGTTTCACCTCCTCAGATTTTAGAATTTTAATATCTTAATATCTTGATGTATTTACAATTTACAATAATACTTGTTTTTTTTTTTTTTTTTTTTTTAGTTAGTAAACAGTTCATTAGTAGACGCCCAAGCAATACAATAATGCTTCAACAGCAAATCTAACTCTTCCCTTTCATCCAAAAACTCCAAAGAATTGATATATTTCATTTTTTCATCACTAAGCCATCCATGATGAATCATATCAATATCTAAACAATTCGAGTACCCAAAATATCCCAATAACCTTTTCTTCTGACTATCAATAGTAGGATATTTATTCAATGTAGGCAAACTAATCCCTCTTTGAGCTAAATTTTCAACCATAACTTCACCAAACGGATCATTATTACTCATAGGTTCGTATAAAACAACATGTCTATTCATAAAATTGTTTGAAATCCATTCTAAAATACCATCACTTTTTGCTGGTTCTAAATAACATAAACAACACTCGCTTAGTACTAGTGTAGGTACATCTTCTGCACCTTGTAACTTAGTATCAGTAGTAAAAATTCTCAAATCAATCGGATGCAAATGATAATTATCTGTATGTATCTCGTCATCTTTTTCTAATTGTGTTAATTTGATTGGAGTCTGCAGCTGTTCATTTTGTGTGATAACTCGACATTTTCTTGCTGTACTGGCAGCAAAATCTACCTCATGGTACACTAAATTCTTATATTTGCCAAGTAGGTGAAATGGCCTTGTATCAGATCCAGCCCCTAATGATATAATCTGAATCTTTGGTTCAGTCTCGAATAGTTGGAGAAATTTTTCGACTAATAAATCTATTGCATAGCATCGAATATAAGTACCTCTGTTAATTAATGGTAGTTTTGGTGAAACAGAAAACTTATTTCTTGGTTCTGAACGTGCTTGTTGAACAAATAATGGAATAAAGTCGTCAGATAGGTATTGTTTTTGATATGCTGAGAATTTACTACTTAAAGCGTCGAGGTCAGTTGCTTGGATAATCTTATCACGTCGATTCATAGTATAATAATAGATTTTAGATCCTATGGTTTATTAGTTATCCTTATTACTGTACTTTTATTTTTTAGACCCTATGATTTATTAGTGATCCTTATTACTGTACTTTTATTTTTGTTTGGTTATTGTGTGTGCTCTATGAGATTTGGTTGATAGTGAATTAAATTGATATTCAGCTAATGTTCCTTTTACAAAATATCCCGTATATTATAGAATTTTGTTGGTTTAGTAACACCTGAAATGTATGCTGCTCAAATAGTGTAGGATTTTTACTAGTTTGAACTGATTTGCTGAGTTTCTATTTACAATATGTTGTGATTGTCGTGTTATTGAATAATGCGTTGATTTGAATTTTGGCGTAGAAACTTAGCAGTTCTAAAACGCACCGCGCTCGTCTATAGGCGTGTTAGTGTTATTAATACTTAAATTGTAATCACAGCCGTACCTAGTACTAGCCAGAATACGGAATCCTGTTATAGCTCTATCTATGGATTCTCTTCGTTTAAAGGGTTATCTTTTTCCAATTTTAAAGAGATTTTTAGACATTCCATGGCCATTTTTAACGAAATTTATAGCATTTTAACTCAAAGGCATTTACAACACCATGGAAAGCGACCTATCAGGTGAATTTTAAAAACTTTTATTGTATACAATGCATGGCATACTACAGTTACCTATATATCAACGGCTTTAAATTATACAGAGGCTGGGGGTCATCTATAGTGAACTATTATTATATCCATTTACTGTTTTTAATAACTAAAAGGCTTAGAATTGTAAACACCAAAATGGTCTTAATAGTGATAGAAAGATACTTATCGTAAACTCCTCTCGGTGTTACCTGCATTAACAAACTTAGCAGAGTATGGATAGACATTTGGTTATAACTCAAAAGTTTTATTATGACACATTCTGCTTTTTATGCTGGTATAAGATATTTTTGGCATCACTGAGTAAAATAGCTCAAGCAGCCTTAATTGAATTTCTTAGCCATGCTTAAAAGATAAATTGGTTCATTGATTAACGCTCCGATCTCGCTCGCTCCAATCAATTATTACCAATTATTCTTCTTACGCAGTTACTCATAGTTTTTGAAATTTCAAAGTCAACAATATATACAAAACCACTTTTTTTTTTTTTTTTTTTCAAGCCACTTACTTTTCTTTCCCTCACCACCATATCATAGAATAAAAAGAGAAATAGAAATAATGAAAAAAGCTGGTGTTTTAGGAGCAACTGGATCAGTTGGTCAAAGATTCATTTTATTATTAGCAGACCATCCAGATTTCGAGATTTCAGCATTAGGTGCATCACCAAGATCAGCTGGTAAGAAATATAAAGATGCAGTAGATTGGAAACAAACCACTCCAATGCCAGAATCGGTTCATAATATTGTTGTTACAGAATGTTTATCAGATAATTTCAAAGATTGTGATGTTGTCTTTTCAGGATTAGAAGCTGCACAAGCAGACACTGTAGAAATCGATTTTGTTAATGCAGGATTAAATATCATTTCAAATGCCAAATCATATAGAAGAGCAGAGCATGTTCCATTAGTTGTACCAACTGCTAATCCAGAACATTTAGATATGTTAAAAGAAAATTTAGGATCAGGTAAAGGTCATCATGTTTGTATTTCAAATTGTTCAACTGCTGGTATTGTTGTTCCAATGAGAGCTTTAACTGATGCATTTGGTCCTATTGATACTTTAGTTACTACAACCATGCAAGCTGTTAGTGGAGCTGGGTTTTCACCTGGTGTCCCATCTATGGATATTATTGATAATTTAGTTCCTTTCATTAGTGGTGAAGAAGATAAAATTGAATATGAGCCAAAGAAAATTTTGGGTAAATGGAATAATGGTAAATTTGAAAATGTTAATGATATGAAAATTAGTGCTACTTGTACTCGAGTTCCAGTTACTGATGGTCACACTGCTAGTGTTGCATTAAACTTCAAAAATTCTAATCCTTCAGTTGAAGAAGTTAAAAAAGTTTTGGCGGATTATACTGGTCAATCACAAGAATTAACTTGTTCAAGTGCACCAAAAAAATTAATCGAAGTTATGGAACAAGACAATCGACCTCAGCCAAGATTAGACAGAAATTTGGGTAATGGTTATGCTGTTAGTGTTGGTAGAGTAAGAGAAGATGAAGCATTAAATGGGTATAAATTTGTTTGTTTAAGTCATAATACTGTATTAGGTGCTGCTGGGTCTGGTATTTTAATTGCTGAACTGATGTTGGCCAAAAAGTTGATCTAGATTCTTGAAAATATATTTAGTAATGTATTATTATTAATTTTTTTTTTTTTTTTTTTTAATCGATTCATTGAGCATGTATATGTTAAACAGATTTTACACTCATGATGCTAATCGTAGTACGTTTAATTGTAATTGATATAATTATATACAGTTTTAGTAAAGATTATACATGCGCATGCTATGGATAAGGCATTTTTCTTTTTGTATACCCTATCGATATAAAAGCTCCTAATCTGCGTAAAGTTATGCTGATCTTATTAATTAATTAAGGTTATCTTGATTACTTAACAGCTTTTTTTTTTTTAAGCTCAAGCAGGATGGTGCGGCTTGAGAAATATGCAAGATTTGAATTCTTGAGATTCGCGATCATGCGGCTCAGCCGATGGGCTTTTCGATCTGTTATATACAGCTGACACCCTTCTCAACATCCAAGTTTATAATGGTATCCGCCAAACCCTCAATAGAGCTACAATGATTTTTTTTTTCTTCTTTTTTTTTCATTTCAAGATAAACTCAAGTGTGCTTGACAGATTAATTAACATGTGCACAATGCGATATTTTAGCAGTAATCATAACATTCGGTATACTTTTGGCCCAACTTGACGTCGACCCTGTTTTTAATACTTCAATTGCCATCAACCCAGCTGCAGTTATAAGTATTGTCAAGTCCCAATTATTCAAACTTGTCAATTTAAGTTGCTAGAATTATTACTGATAAAGCCCGCCTATAGATTATAAAACATGTTTAAAAATCAATTAATGTGCTTGTATTCATGCCCTCAAGTACATTTTAGAAGAAGGGACCACGGACCTACATGGCAAAATATTATATTAAACGTTAACGGGTACCTCTAAATGATAATGCCATGCTAAGATCTCGAGCCAAAGTTATAAGATCGTAGAGATCTCGACTACAAATCTATTTATATATAGAATTTAGTTCAAATTTATTTATACCTGGAAGTTGAGTTTACAGGATATGAAGCGATACTTGAAGAGATCTAGATTGTACTGCTGTAAGAAGTCTAAAAAAAAAAACAAATTAAAGAAGATAGGAAAGAAAAGGACGTGTAGACACAAGTTTTTATCTTTGTAATTCTTTTTGAAAAAGGCATACATAAAACAATTCTATATCCAGGAGTAGACTATAATCAATTTACAATTAATCCAACCATTTTCTTAATATTTTTTATTGATTCATGGTGACTTTGGTAATTTAGAAAAATGGATCCTCTCTCGTTTATAACACAGATTCAGCCTCATTATAATTATATATATAAGTAGTATATAATATTTAGGCTCAGCAATTATAAAAATGCACTTCGTTTCTTTTGAGAACAGGTATACTTAATTGAACTCAATCTCACAGAATATTAATGTGATCAATTAGACGACTGCCATATCTGATAATAAGTAATTTTCATATATTAAAAGTGTGCCTGTATAAATAGTAATTACCCACTTGCATTTATCTTTTAATATGAATGTTTTACAAAAAATTGGTAGTATTAACTGGTTCTTGGATCCAAATTATAGAGATAATTCAAGCTGAATAATCTAATCTGAAACGGCTCAATTATCATTTAGACAGTATATCTATATTTTGGATAATTTTCAAATCTTAATTAGCCCACTAGCACCCTAGTTTAACGTAAAAAGCAGTATAGGAGCCCATATGTGACAATCTGAGTTTACTTTTGGAATAATTAAATTTATTAACTGTTATCAAGTATCCATGTTGCTGACTACCTCTATATGTATAAATACAGACAACATGATGCCACATTCTCAGCACCTATAAAGGATTCGAACTATTAAAATAAATAATATAAGTTCTTTTTCCTACAAACCACTAATTGATAGGGGTTATAATTGGAAAAGGTCTGAACGGACTTAATTGTATGCGATATAATTACAATTTTACAAGAAAACTATTAATGGTTGTATTAAGTAACTTAAAAGATATCCATACTATAAATAATAGATTCAAGGACCTGAACTTTCATTTATTGCGGTAGGTTGCAATTTTTGGAGTTTCTTTTTTAATAGATTTTTGGAGAAAATTTTCAATTAGTAAGTTAGTTTACTATAGTTTGTACGTAGGCTAATTTATTTTTGGTTAATGCGAATTTGCAATAGGAAAATCGATCGAAGATTATATGCTTAAGTCCGTTAGTGAGACAAAATCTTCCAGTCAATCCTAACAACTGTTGGTTCAAAAACAATTTCTTGCGTGGAGTTATTATATATTTGAATGCTGTATTTCTTGTGCGTTATATTTGAAGCTGATTAATAAATTAATTAGAAAGTATGCGGATTTAGATAATTGCTGCCAGTTTCAAAAACATGGACATTCAACTATAGTATACCACGTACAACTGTTGTACTATATGCTCATTTGTGTCTTATTTCAGTTTAGCAGTATAAAAGTACTTGGGCCATGGAGTTAAAAAAGAAGATACCAAGTTTCAAACATATTTTAAATGATCCACCACGCATCATTAATAAAAATCCTAAAAAAATATCTATCACTAATTCATATATAGTTTGTTAATTAAATGGAATAAAATGATAAGGCTACAAATAGTACTTACTAGTTAGTGTGATTAGTCAGTCTATTAATCCAATGATCCTAAATTCATAAAGAAATAATGCATGTCATGATTGCAACTAAAATTATTTATTAAAAACCATGCATCTATATATTATAAATATATAAACCCATAAAACATAGACTGGTTGTAAAGTTGAATTGGGTCTGATCGATACATTTAATTGTCTTTGTTTTTTTTTTTTTTTTTTTTTTTGCTAGCTGATACTATAATGATCAAAAAAATATAGGATTCATTTGATATCTGAGGCTTTCATCTTGGAATGATTCAGTAAAACTGAGCGTTTCTGTGAATATATAATTTAGTAATAACACTATATGGTTAAATGCTGATTGTCTAGAACTGCTTACTCCAAAATTGATGTTTAAGACCTACAAAAATTTTATGATTAATAGAAATCATATCATTTGGAGACTCTTGAAAGGTTGTAGGATTTCGGACTACTTTTCACAAAACCCCAAAATAACCCGAACTCGAAACGTGGACTGAATACGGTACCCGATATTTGCCAAATCGATGCAACAAGAATATTTGTACACTGCCACTTGTTGTAGTCATGGTTTGTTAGCAATATCATTTTAGATTAGTACATCCTAATAAATTGATTATTTTAGAGAATTTGCAAATATGTTTAGAATGTAATAATAACGATAGAACTGTAAATTTTTGTGGCAAATGATCCTCAGTACGTTGCTCGTAATTAACCTTCGAATCCGCGCATTAATGCTGAGGTTTAGAATAAACCTAGCAACAGCAGGATGTAATTGTTAACAGTTACTAGTTGCTTTTAACCTTGTTATGTTATATGTTCCTTGATAACAACTTATTGGCTCGCTAAAGAACATTGAAAAGCTTTACAAATTCACTTGAGAAAGATATACATTTGCACCGGTAAATGTTTATCGTAATCATTATCGAAATCAAGAAAAAGTATCTTTATCAATTCGAACTTTATAGTGACTAAAAAAAAAAGCCATCACCAGCTGTTTGGTTCGATTTACACAGAGAATTACATTGTAGTACTTTTCTTTTTTTTCCAAACGTTTTTCAGCCGTACAACATTTGCCGAGCTTAGCCAAGAAAATTTTGACTCCTTTTTTTTGATGGATGATTCAAGATAAAAATATCAGCCTTACCATTGATGATTCTTGAATTCAACTTAAGTTAACTATATTTATATCTGGTATAACTTACAATCAAGTAAATGCATACTCTAATCTAATCAAGCTTGAAATTGGGGTGGTTTTAAATAATGGAATGGCTGATTTATGAATGTCATGGTCAGGTCAAACAATCCTGGTTCTCAACCCGTTACGATATTTTTTTGTTATTTATATATTATCCTATCCGAGTACCCATACCTTTGATCCGAAGAAAAATAATTCGTATTGGTCTCAAGACCTATAGCCTATGAAGTTTCTCAGCTGAACATATAAACAAAATGGAAGAAGAGACATATGAAGTTACTATAGATCTGAAAATAATCAATAATGATACACTTTGTATTCTACGGGAGATCTGACCAGATTATTCGCTTCAAATTTTTTTTATATTGAGACCGAATAAGAGGTTCTAGTCTGGAAATTTGCCATCCCAATTTGCTCAGATTTCTTCCATGAATTAAGAGTATGAACAAATTAAGAATTCTAAATAATAGAATATTAATGAAATAAGTCATGAATTATGTTTCTTGATAGAATTATAAAGAATTTGCCACCCAACTGAATATCATACATCAAAGTTTCGAATATTTTTCCAACTTTGATTGAGTTGGTAAGGATACAACATACAAAGCTCCATGGCAGCTGGGAATTTTGGTAATGGGTAAAGTTGGTTTTATTTTTATCGATATCCGGATGGGTTATTAACTCAATAACTTGTCTTTGCAAAAATTGGTTTTTTTTATTTAAGCAAGCCTGAAGGTGTCATCAAGCCCTATTAATCGGCATGCCGTACGTAAATTTAAGATTCTCAGAAATTGACAAACCTTCAAGCTTGGTTAATAATATTTAAGCTTGTCTAATTGAAATCGGCCAGCCGTGCTTGCATTTTTAAAACCTTTGTTGTAGATCGCGATTGATGGGCTTGTGTCAGCCGTTTCATTCTACGAAAAAAATTTAATAATACAGTTTCGGAACGCTACTCTTACACGGCTTCTTAATTCCTCTCAGTCGCTATATGCTATATATAGTAAAGGAAAATTCTTTGTGAGGCTGCTCAACAACCCGTTGAGATCAACATAACGCAATTGATTGATCAAATTCAAGGATGAGGTGTATTTGTCTTTTACAAGATAACTATAGATAATACAGTGGCAAACAATCGGTTTATCAAATTTTTCACTCTAAGTTACAAATGAGATATTTAGAGCCAGGAGATACATGTCGGAGCTAAGTTAGGTAATGATGCGAGATGGGATATCGGTAAGCCGCCCCAAAACAGTAGTAAAGCGGACTGGGATGACAAACTAGGTATTAAAGCGATCTAAGACATGGGGCCCCCCAAAAAAAAATTTAAATAATAACAAAAAAAAAAAAAAAAGAAGCATTGTGTTTCATTTTATTATAAGAAATATTATTTTAAGCTTTTTTTTTTTTTTCTTTTCAGTGGTTATAGCTGCTTAAAAGTTATCAGATTGGTGGCGCTTATCAGTTTTGAATGAGTATGAATCACAAAAAAACTTTCTTAAATCCGTTTTTATATTTCTTCTTATACTTTGATATTAGTGAGTTGTGGATATAAGAAGGAATTTACATTTTTTAATATAAATATAGTTATGTTTCTTCAATTATTCTTTTTCAAAATTTCAAGTTCAAATTCCATTCGACATATATTTTACACATTTGCAAAAAACATATATATATAAACATGTCGTCAATAAGTCCAAGTTCTTCACATAAGGAGAACAAAAATGGATACCACAATGATCAAGAAGAAGTATCAACATTAGAAAACCAAAGAGAATTGGAACTTGAAGAAAAAGGTAAAGTTCCAGATTCAAACAATTTAATGGCACAATTTGAAGAAGATGATAAAATTATTAATGAAGATAACGAAGAATCTGCTGGTGACGGTACAACAGGTCAACAACAAATTTTACATGGATGGAAGTTGGCAAGTTGTATTATAGCGTTAAATATGAGTATGTTGGTCCATGCATTGGACGGTACTATTGTTACCACAATTTTGAGTACCTTAGGTGAAGAATTTCAAGAGTTTGGGATGATCAGTTGGGTTGTAAGTGCATATATGTTACCACAAACTGTTCTAGCATTAGCCTATGGTCAAGTTGCAATGATTTTTGGTAGAAAGTATGGAATGTTGTTTTCAATCTTCATGTTTGAAGTAGGATCAATTATTTCAGCACTATCCAAATCAATGTCCATGTTGATTGTAGGAAGAGCAGTGAGCGGGATTGGAGGAGGAGGGATTGGACAAATGACAATCATGATTGCTAGTGAGATTACAACCATAGACAAGCGTGGGATGACACAAGGGATGATTATGTCAAGTTTTGCCATTGCTTCAGTTATTGGACCATTAATTGGAGGTGCCTTAGCGAAAATTACATGGCGATGGATCTTTTGGATCAATCTACCAATTGGTGGTGTTGCAGCTACATTAATTTTCTTTTTATTTAATCCACCAAAACCAACAGGTTCAATGAGAGAAAAAGTTAAAAAAATCGATTTCATTGGTATTTTTATGATGGGTGTTGGGTTAACATTATTATTATTAGCATTAACTTTTGGTTCATCAACAAAACCTTGGAATTCACCAATTGTTATTGCATTCTTTGTTGTTGGTGGTGCTGTTTTAATTGCATATTTAATTTATAATTTCACAATTTGTAAGAATCCAATGATTCCATGGTTTGTTGTTAAAATTCCAACAGTTATTGCACCAATCTTTTGTATTGCATTTGCATTCTGTGGATTTATGATTATGATGGTTTATTTATCAATTTATTTCCAGATTGTTCAAGGGGATGATCCAATGCATAGTGGGTTGAAATTATTACCAGTTATGATTACAATGATTGTATTTTCAATTAGTTCTGGTGTTTTAGTTTCAAAGATCCGAATTGTTAAACCTTTTGCAATGTTAGGTACAGGATTAGCTTGTGTCGGGTTAGGGTTATTAACTACCATTGACCGAGATACTAATAGTATTAGAAGAGCAGGTTATATGGTTATTTTAGGTTCAGGGATTGGTTTCATGTTCCAAGGTATTACAGTTTGCTGTCAAATGGCAGCACCAAAGAAAAATGGTGGTGTTTTGATTGCAACTGCTATGTTAGGTTTAGGTAGATCAACTGGTGGTACTATCGGTAGTACCATTGGTCAAGTTATTCAATTCGTTGTATTTAAATCACAGCTAAAAGATGTTCCAATTCCAAAAGGAATCGATCCAGAAACTTTATTAAATTCACCAGATTTATTAAAAAAATTACCGAAAGAAATCAGTGATCAAGTTATTGAAGCATTTGTTTTTGCATTCCATAAAACTCTTTTTGGTGCTTTAGGGTTTATGGCTTGTGGCTTCTTATTAAGTTGTTGTTTCGTTAATAGAAGAGTTGAAAAACCTCCAAAAGCTCCAAAAAAAGGTGATAAAGGAGAAGAAAAGAAGGTTGATGAAGAAGATAAGGATGCTGGAAATAAAGTTTAATAGTTCTAATACTTTTTTAAACTGCTATGAGTTTCACATAACTTATTTTAAAAAAAGGTTATTTTCATGTTGAATCATGAGAATCAATTGGTTTTGCATATTTTTGTATATAGTACTTTATTTTTTTTTTAATAATGCCTATTTAATAATAATAATAATTAATTTAATATATTTATCAATTTCAAAACAAGGGCTTTCTTCACAATTGATTCTATCTTGTAAAGGTGTATATATCTGAGAATTACACTTAACAGCATTATCTAATTATAGAGTGTGATTTTAGTGATCTGGAGGTATAACGCTAGTTGATTATAGATGATATCGATCTCAAAATCTCGAAAGTGTGCGAAGATAAAATATAGTGAGGAATATATACCCCTGAATCTTGCTCTCATTAACTATTAATATTAAATTTAAATAGAAAAAATTGCTAATTTGTGAAAGTGGTCTTCACTGCAAAAACGGTCGGATCAGCTGGTGAAAAGGGAGGAACTGGAAAAATTACAGTAACCATTACACCAGGTATAGTAACCACTAGATAATGAGATATTGCTCAAGACTTGGCTTAAGGGGTCTATTCAAGCAGTAAAAAAGCAATTCTCAGCCCAGCTTTGAGAGTCAATGCGAGCTAGCTAGAAAGGGAGGCATCAATTAGACAGATTACAATATTCATTACATTTGATTTAGTAACTGCCAGTTCATGAGAGAGTGCTAGTGCTTGAAAAGAGTATTTAAGCAGCCCCATGGCAAAGCAATCCCCAGCTAGCTTCATTCTCATACGATTTTATACTAATAAGAGATAATTCAAATACTAATAAATGTAATTAATTAAAAGAATATCTAAAATTATTTAATGAAAGAAAATAGTTCCATATTTATACTTCTTGAATATCAGTATAAATATCGCCATCATGAACCCAATAATAGTATCAAATACTATAAAACAAAATAGAATATACTACAATATTCTAGTATCAAATAGAATAGAATCGAATGAAAAAATATACTAGAATATACTAGATATTATAATAGAATATATTAGATGATTCTAGTATTAACCAGACAATGTGTGAAAGATCTCAATAACCAGCTGAAGCTAACAAATTCAGCGCCCTGAGTAGCAATTTAAATTTATTAGTGAAGAGGAGGAGGGTAAATAACACTAATCATAACCTCAGTCAGAAATAATGGTTACTATTTAAACACTGGTGATTCAAGGAATGGTTATGAATGCATAATTCAATTGTCCAACGGTCGACCTTTGCACAATTATATCAGTTACTTACCCATAAGTAGTGACTCATTAGCAAAATGGAGATGTATTTTTGGATAAATTATCAATTTCTGGCTCTCTTTCTCCTCATTAACTCCTTTTCATATATTATAGTTCCAGATAGGGTTTGATGGCATAACTAAAGAACGATCGATGACTATATATAGGTGTTTTTATTTACGCATCTTATTTATATAGAACGTATATACATGTATACGTATTTGAATGATTTTATATATATGAATTAGTCGGATATACCTAGTTGTAGCCAATTTTGGTAATAAGTGCTGCAGTTAATTACCATAGATGTATACTATATAGTTTTCTTTGAGTCCAGTTGATTCCGTATTCTTCATTACAGTATTACTATATTTTCTGTATACTACCTTAAGTTTACCATTAACTACTATTATTGGTGATCACTATCAATTGTAGGCATCTATCTTGATATTGCCGCACTAACCAATTGCTGGCTATTTATATGTATACTATAGTAGCTGATCTTCGAAGCAGATTGCTAAAATATAATATATCATATTTACGACCATCCCCTCTGAACGAAATTTGGTAGATCCGGATCCACCGAGATGCTTTCCCGAATGTTCATCTTTTATCGATCGATCGGTGAGGAGCTGCCATATAACGGGCCCATCGCGAGTACTAACCATGCATCGCCACTATGACATTGCAATGATATCTGATGTGAAATATGAACTTAATAGTACCTCCATGATCTGTCAGTTGATCTGCAGTACCAGTCAATTAACTCAGAGTAATATTGAAGTATCAATTAAGTAATATTAGATATAAAAAATATATATGCCTAGCTAATTGAAATGACAATATCCATTAGATAGTTTGAGTATGTGCTACTTATAAGTGTGAGCTAGGTATTCATAAATAATATATATGATCGATTTAATTAATTAACACGTGTACACTGAACTTCCATTGTACACGTATACCGTTTATTTATTCACTGAATTAATTTATGATTTATAAATCCGGATAACCAAGGAAAGGAGCCTAGGCTCTGAAATTAAATTTCAGAGACATATCGTTAAGAGCCGCACTACAGTTTCATAGTCAATAAGCCGCATAGTCTACAATTTTATAATCCTCACTACAACTTGATATTTTCAGATCCCCATAACAAAAAACAAAGTTAGTAATATACAAACAGGCTACTACATAATAAATAAACTAAAAAAAAGGAAACCAAATAGAGAAAATAAAAATCATTCAACAAATTCAAATTCTATTTCTCTTCAACTTGACCTCCAAAACCAACAGGAACTGAATGACCTTTTGGTACAATACTCATAACTTTATAAGTTTTACCCATTGCACCACCACCTTTTTCCGTTAATCGATTATAAGCTTGTTCAATTCTTTTTTTACCTTCAGGATCTTTAGTTCCCTCAGCTAATTTAGTTGCTCTTGCACCAATACCTAAACTATGTAACCAATCACCTTGAGGTACTGGGCCATAAGCATCAACTTGTTTATCCTTCATTGCAGCAGTTTTAATAGCAGTAAAATCAACATCTGTTGATAAATCATGTTTACCAGGATTTTCAAATGGATCAACAACTTTATGACTTTTAAAAGCTCTTAATGATTCAATTGGGATAGTACTTGAACCATAATCAACAACTAATGCAGCACCACCATTTTCAACTCTTTTACCCATTTCATCAGCAATATCCCATGCTTCTGGACAAATTTCAACTTTTGAACCGACTGGTAATTTTTGATATCTTGGAGTATTTTTTAAAATTTTCTCAAATGGACCAGCAACTGGTGACATTGTTCTATGGAATTTGGTTGAACCTTTTTTATAATCTACTAACATTTCTCTCCAACCTTTATCAGTATGTTCAAATTGATGAACAGGTAATGCGTCAAAAAATTCATGAGCAACAATAAATTCTGGTATACCATCTTGAACAATATCTTTTGTTGATTCATGCCAATGAATTGGAATACCATATTTTTGACTTATTGCTTGACTATTTGAGATTTCATTTGAACATCCTAAAGTTTTTGCTTGTGTTTTTCTTAGTACTGGACTAGCTTCAACCATGTGAACATCTGTTAATGCAGCTCGAAATTCTGGGAAATGTTTCCCAGCTCTTAATAGATCATCCATTAATGTACCTCTACCTGGACCATATTCTACAACTCTGAATTTAGATAACCCACCTTGAGCTAACCATTGCGTTAAAATCCATACCCCAACTAATTCACCAAACATTTGTGAAATTTCTGGACTTGTGATGAAATCACCTTGTGTACCAAATGGATCTCGATGTGTTGTGTAATAGCCACCTTCTGGATTGGTTAAACATTGCCGCATATAGGCCGCGACTGTAATTGGACCAGTCATTTCAATGGATTTTTGTAAAGTTTCAGTTAAATTGGAATAACATCTTGTATTTGTTCTTATTGAACTTAATGTTCTAACATGTCGAGCAAAAAACATTTATTACTATTTATTTTTGTTAGTGAATCAATGGTTAGTGTAAAGTTTTATAGATTAGATTCTTTTTTTTTTTTTTTTCAAATACAAAATTTTGAGTTTATTTTAAATATTACCAAAAAAGAATTAAGCGGGTTGGGAGCGCTCAGGCTTCAATTGCCGCCGCGCGTTTAGCTTGTGCATGTGCTTCGACCACTTTTCAGCTTGCAATGGTACAAACGTACTATCATCATGGATAGAAGACAATAAAAAAAAAAACTTAGTGAGGTCATTGAATTTTTGCTACAAAAAAATAGTGACGGCTTCATTATCTATCTTATTAGTGTATTAGTTGTAATTATGAACGGCTACAGACAGCCCACCAATTATCTCTCTCATATCCACTATCTATCACTACCCCACCAGCAGTCTTGATGTCCTCCTCTAGTTCACCTTGTTTATACAAATGATAATACCGATTTCGAACTCGTTCTTCACCGGTTTCATGATTGATAGTTTTCCATGGAACCATCACATCTTGGTCCATCCCCACATGCCAACCTCTTTTCTGATTACTAGTTTGTTCCAATGCCCAAACATATATTAATGCTTTCCCTTTGGTATTTAATTTTGATAAAATTTCTTTAACTGATTCGATTCTTCGTTCTGGAGTCGAAAAATGATGAATGACTGCAATACTAATAGCAAAATCAAACCGATTGTCTAAATATGGTAGATCTAACCCATCTGCAATTAATGCTTCACCACCTCGTTCTGATGCAATACCAACTAATTGAGACGATCTATCACTGGCCAATATTTGAATTTTATCATTAACTTTTAAATATTTACCATTACCACATCCAATATCTAACCCAAGACTATGATCTGGTAAATTTTCTAAAAACCCTTTTACAATTGGCCATGGTTTGTACCTAGTATCTGAAAAATGTTGTGCAATTTCTTCATAAACTTCATGAACGTGTTGCTGTTCTTTTGTAGCGGCGTCTTCTGACATTTTGTTCCTTTGTAAAACTATTTATTATACAGTTGGTGGGTGAAGAAAACTTGATGAAAAATTATTGTGTCAAATTTTTTTTATCAGTAAATTAGAACATGCTTAGGCTAGCACTGCTTGAGATTTTATCACTAGTTCAAACGAACTATAGCTACATAATCTTAATATTTACCAAACCCTACAAAACAATGGTGTTTACATGTATGAGAAATAAATTAAATATATAATGTTACAAAGTTAGTTAGAGCAGTTTATTCTTCATCATCCTCATCACCATCATCATCTTCTTCTCCACCTTCATTCTTTTTTCTATTAGCATTAGCTTTTGCCTTTTGTTGTTCCTTTTTACGTTCCTTTTTCAATCTCTTTTTCTCTTCTTTACTTAGCTCTTTCTCTGTAGGCTCTTCATCAATTTCCATAATTGATTGACTAGCTTCTAATTCTTCTTGATCAACTGAGTCATTATTACTATTACCTGATGTATCATTATCATATTCTTTTCTAGTCAATGGCGGAAGACCTCTTAAATCTCTTTGAACTCTTTTTAATTGGTTCTTTAATGCATCGCTAACATTCAATTGCCCTTCTTCTAAGTAACTTGTTAAAATCTTTTCTGCTTCTTCGTTGGTTAAATCAGTTTTTGCAGTGATTTTCACTGATGTTGGTGGTTCATAAGCTTTTCTTCGTGTGTTCATTATTTAGGATTTCTTTATGCAAAAATTTTCAAAACTAACTGTTGTAATGAGTTAGAGTTTTGGTATTTACTATTATGGTTTAAATATTGATAGTTGATAGTAATAGTTTATCTAACTTTGGCATCAAAAATTAAAAATTTTGGTAAAAAAAAAAATTTGAGCCGCGCAACGAAAAATTTCACGAATTAGAAAAAAAGTCACGGAGCTCGGGGTTCTATATATATTAACTAATGCTTAAGCTGGCTACTAACATCTGTAGTGTAGTGAAATGGCGACAAATTTTTTACCTCCCAAAATTTGATCACTACTATAGAATAAACCATCGACAGGCTTTTTTATTCATCATTCACAGACACCAAACTAATAAAGAATGTTGTCAATGCTAACACGACCGGCCACTAGAATGGCTTCAAAAACTTTCATCAACACAACTAGACAATTCTCATTATTAAACACTGCATCTCCATTAAAATCAGTCCGACCTGCATTAATCTCCGGTAACTCAACTAATAATACTCCATCATTTAATAGTATTGGTGAATATCCATCATTGGGACCTTTAACATCAATGAGATTTAAAGCTATGGGTAATACATATCAGCCATCCACTGTTAAGAGAAAGAGAAAATTAGGGTTTTTGGCTAGATTAAAGAGTAGAACTGGTAGAAAAATTTTAGCTAGAAGAAAGGCAAAAGGTAGATGGTTTTTAACTCATTAAGTCGATTTTCAATAAATAAAGTGAGTTTGACGACTAGAGTGGGATCGAAAAGAGGAGGAACTATTTATGATATTAACATATTTAACTTGTATATAATTTTTTAACATGATATATTTTTGATAAAGTGGTGAATACATTGTAGACATACTTACGTAATATGAGAAAGGGTGCAAAACTTCAAATTTTACCTTATATATATCAGTATAATTCAACGCAAATTTTGAATCATATCTAGTATATTCGAATAAACTAGTTTGTATATAGCAAAGTTCATTTCTATAATTCTGGTAGGTGGTGATGAGCCGCACCTATAGTGAAAAATCCCAATAAATACTTCCCCAGCTCAGCTTTTCTAGGGCACGTTTAATGGGTAACAAAAATTTTTCAACACCAATAATTTTTCAACATTCAACTAACGACAGTTCAACCAGTACAATACAATAGAATAAAGGGATGTTGCGAAGTATAAATAGAATTTCAATCAGATCTACTCCAAGGCTACTTGTAAGAACATATGCAGCTGCTGCTACTGGTGAAAAATCAAAGGCTGATATTCGTCAATTAGCTTTACAAAGAGAACGACAAGTACAACGAGAACAACAAAAGAAAGCAGAGCAGCGCAGAGTTAAGGAATTAAAAGACGAAGCTAGAAGAGCTGTTAAATCACCATTATGTATGGATATCGAAACTGCATTAAGATACTTACGAGCTAATGAAGTTGGTAAACCAGCAAGTTCAACTACTATTTCTTTAAATGTATCAATGATTGCTGATAAAGGTGCTGCATTAATGCAAGGTAGTTATAGATTACCAAAACCAACAGAAGAACAGCGAATTGCCGTCTTTACAAATGATAAACAACAAGCTGATGACGCTAAAAGAGCAGGTGCAACTTTAGTTGGTAGTGATGAATTAATTGAACAAGTTAAAAATGGTGTAATTGATTTTGAACGTGCATATGCTACTCCAGATATGGTTAGTAGATTAAATCAAGTTGCAAGAATTTTAGGTCCAAAGGGTTTAATGCCAAATGCTAAAAGAGGTACAGTTACTAATAATATTTATAAAGTTTTGAGTGAAGCTTCTGGTGAAACTGTTTATAAACAAAAGGCACAAGTTTTATCTTTACCTGTTGGTAGAGCTCATTTTACTGATCTAGAAATTGTTAGAAATATTGTTGCTGTTACTGATGCATTAAGAGAAAATATCAATAGAATGGATTCTAAAAAGGCTCCTTCTTTGGGTAAAACTACTATTAGTACTGCAACAAGTCCTCATATTGTTGTTGAAGTTTAGTTTCTTCTATTACTAAAGTTTTTTTTATTGTAAATAGTATTAATGATTATAACCTTTTTTTTAATGTGTATATTTTTATTCGGTATGATTTTTATCTTCGTATATTGTTGTAGTTGATTGTGGCTATCGTATAACTTGAGTTTGCCTTGTTAACGTCAATTTGGCAATGGGCTTATTATTTCAATGGGTAGAAAGAATGGACTTTGCATCAGTTTATTTCGAAATTTTAAAGCTTCTCATTTTATTAAAGTCCGTGTCTCCAATGTGTAAATCTATAAGTATTAGCACATGTTGGTTAACATTCTAATTCAACGCAGTACGTGTAAGCTTGTATACTTAATTATACAATCCTTCCATCAAGTAGACTAGAAGTTGACTTTAATATATTTTGCATTAATTATCAATTGAAGTACAAATTTAAAGCTTTAATATCATATTAAATATAAATACAGTATACCTGACCAATGAAGAAAAGTAAGCCAGATTTCAAAAGATGCACGATCGAATTTAAGATATTAATATAGTCTACTGGATCAAGCCATTTTATTTAGGATTGTATACTACACATAACAATAAAGCAAAGCTAATACCCAAGAGGCTTAAGAATTCTAAGGCAAGTTTGGGCATTATTTTTCAATTTAGCAACTATTTATGCTTTTAATTAGTAATTAATGACTAAATATATTCAACATCCACATATCCCATACATATATATATATATATAAAGATACTTGTAGCGGAATTATAATGCTATCCATATTGCCATGGTATATTGCATTCGATTGGCTGTCAAATGCGCATTCGTAACTCTGTATATACCAAACCTGCTTGTACCTCGATACTGTGGGTACTACCTATAGGTGGTGTTGGTATTTTAAACATCAAGTTAACAAAACAAATGTAAGTCGTTACCTACAAGCGTTGGGGCTCCTAAATGGATGGTTACGAATAAAACTTTTTAAAATTAATCCAACAACTAGTTACTGCATTATGCAGATCTTCTTTTTTCACCAACTTTAAAACCCCTCATTTTTTTCTCGATCTCGAAAAGTTCTTTATTAAATGCAACTTGACAAATCAAGTCAATTCACCGGTGAATTTTTAGCATCGGAGGCCCGTTAAATAAGCGTAAATTCTGGTCTTGCGACGGCAGATTGCATTAGATTATGCTTGTGGTAAGTACAATACCAGATAAACAAGGATTCTTTACCTTCGAAATGTAGAAAAATTGCATTAGTGGAGGTTAATTTGAGGGTTTAAGTTAATTAAAGTTGATCTATAGAGTCATTCCTCAAACCTTCATAGGAAATATGACAGAAGGTTGAATGTGTCAAACTCACCCTAAGGCATGCAGATATAATTAGAATCCTTAGATCATAGATAAATGAAATACTGATATCTATATTTTTCAAATACGAGTTGAACGCAGTGAATTATAAACACAATATATAAGGAGATTTCTTCTGAATTCTCGTTCTAGCAGCAACTTACTTGCAAAAAAGTCAATCAATATTGGAGCCAGTGTTCAAATCCTAATTGGCCCTACTATGATTCACATGTAGCAGTTCATGCGTTAAATCACTAATTGTAAACATTCTAGGATATGAAAAATATTAGTATAAGGCCATACTAGCATGCAAATATTAATAGTCTCTATAGAATCGATAATGTTCCATTAATATATATAGACGCATCTTGAAACCGATAGTAGCACCTCCTAAAACCCGAGATTCGTGTGAACGCGTTGAAAAAACTTGACATAGCTAGCTAGGTACTAATAGTAATAATAATTTTAACTACGGGACTATGTCCGTTACATATCAATTTTGAAAATTTCTGACTCTATTACCATAATATAACTGATACCTGCAACATTATTTACGGATGTAACTTCGGTGCTTCAATAGTTTTAAGAGGTAGATTTTCAAGCTGTGCTAATATCCACGCGAAAAATCTTAAATCTAAAGCTGTGAAAAATCTCGCGTTTAGATACACTATTGGGAGCAAAACTTAACCCTTACTAAAGTGGTATACTTTTTTTTTTTTCATCGACACATTTGTCTACTACTGCTTAAAAAAACCGAAATTAAACTCAAAACGTATACAAAAATATCAATAAGCATTATAAACTATACTAACCTTTTATCAAGTCCACTCAGAGAAAGCATACCATTATCTCACATACCCATCAATCAAAAGCATACAATAAAACAAGATGGATAAGGTAATGAGAAGGTGGATTACGCTGAGTTTTATAGCGGCGATAGCATTAGTTGGAGTGCCAATGTGGCATTTCACCACGTCAATCTATCGAGCACCACTAAATTATGCATTAATGGATCAATATGATCAAAAAGTAGGGGACTTCATCCAAGCTACTGTTCCAGTGAGACTAGTGAATGTTGGAGATGAAAAGTTTCCAGACTTAGCACAAGCAGTTCAACTACAAGTTGATAAAGAATTAGCAGATATGGGGATTAAAGAATGGAAGTTGAGAATACTAGATGGTCAAATAGGCCAAGAAGTTGAAGATGAAGAATATATTGTTCAGTTGCAGAAAGCTCAAGAACCAGAATATAGTGTCGCAGAGACAGAGAGATTAGCTATCATTGGATATAATATGGATTTAGTTTCAAGTGGTGGAATTATAGAATTAGTAACTGGTGTATTATTGGATCATTTGTTTAAAGAAGAAATTCAATTGATTAAATCTAATGATAAATTAGTTCAGTATTCTTCAAAATATCATTTAACATTTTCATTGTTTACATCGGGGGATAAAGTTGTTGGATGGGATATTGATCAAGCTTTAAAGGAACATTTTACTCCATTAAGATTAAGTTTAAGTGATAGAGTAGCAAATTTAACTATTGATACACAGATTCAACATTATAGTGATTTGTCATTTGAACCACCAGAAGATGGAGTTTTAACTCATGATCAATTAAGTACGTTTGTTAATTTTGGTGATTGGAGTTTAACATCTATCCATCCATATCCAACTTTACATTTTATATTATATGTTACCCAAGATAAAGAATTAATAGTTCAAGGATCACCAAATAATGCATTTTCAATTCCACAATGGGGTGGAGTAGTTATTAAAAAATTACCAGAATCACAACAATTTAATAAAGAAGATTTATTACCAATTTTAGAAACTTTTTCACAACAATTATTACAATTACTGGGGGCACCTTTAACTCCAGAAAACCCATTATTTAGAGTTGATGCATTATCAAGAATTTCATCAGTTAGAGCTTTGCATAGTGCTGCTTCAACTCTAGGTTCTTTGCATAGATTATCTGAATCTTTACCAAATATTGCAATTCCTCCACCAGTTTCAGATGCTGTTAAAGATACTTTTGAAGCTTTGAAAACTAGTTTTGATAATTTGAAAAATGGTGACTGGAGAAATGCTGTTATTAATGCTGGTAAAGGGTTAAGTAGAAGCGAAAATGCTTTTTTCGATAAAATGATGGTGCAACAAATGTTCTTTCCAAAAGAACATCGAATTGCTATTTATTTACCATTATTAGGTCCAATGGCTGTTGTTTTAATCATGGGGTCTAAAAAAATGATCAAAGAATGGAAAGAATAGATTCTAACTTTTACTAATGTGTTTAAAATAATGTATCTAATTAATTTATTGTTAAAGAGAAAAAAATAGTTTATTTATTGAGTTTCTTCTTCTTTTTAACTTTATCAGTAACATCAACCCATGAGCTTTTTATACCTTTTTCTTCCAGGTTTTTAATAACTGCAGCAGATTGAGGGCCTTGAATTAAAACTTCCATCAAGTCACTACCTTCACTTACAGGGCTAACACTTGTAGCACTAGCACATTTAACTCTCAACTCTTCAGCAACATTCGTGGCATTCAAATGGAAATGCTCTAATTGAGATATAATAGTAACAACTTTATTCCCACCTCTTCTTTCAACAAAAATTTTGATCCTTGGGATAGAACCTTTTGCTAATTTCTTGGGTTCTGGTTCATCTGCATTCCAAATTTTATGGCCTACAGAACATTGCTTGATTAATAATGGGACTAACTGATCTCTTGTAGTTTGCGAATCCTTTTTGATCTGTAATGCTTGTTTTAATGTATCGTTTAATAAAACTTTTGAACCACCTTTTGATAATTGTTTTTGTTGAACATAATCGTTTAAAAATTTTCTTAATACTTCCGCTGGATATGAAATAGTAGAATCGACTTTTAATTCTTGAAATAATGGGTATGACATACTTCGCGGTTTATAAAATTCTTTAGCAATTAATTTGACTTTAGAATTTTGATCAGATGAAGAAGCACCAGGTGATTTTTTCACTTTATAAATTGTATGACCCTTTATTATATCATTGTTCATATCTGCAATACTTAATACAACAATTTCTCCATTTCGTTCACGAGTTTTTAGTAAATTTTCTTTTTCCATTTGTTTGAAATATTTTGTGGCCTTTTTCCAACTTGTTTGTTTCATTTGAATATCAAATTTTAAATTTGATTGGACATATTGGGAAATGAATTTCGAACCAGGCATTGGTAAGTCTAATGGATTATCTACAGCTAGTCGAATTGCTTGGATTGTGGCTTGTTTAAACATTTCATCACATTCCTGTACTGAAAATTGCTTATTTGGATTTTCTTTTGGCTGTTCAGCTTGTTCTTCAACCGCCTCTCCTTCTTCTTTTTTTTTAATTTCTTCTTCAATTGAGGTAGTTTCTTGTTCAGTAATGTTCAAATTTTCAGTTTGTTTAGCCAATTGTTCAGTAGCTTCAGCTTGCGAAGGTTCTTCTTCTTGATAAGGAATAGAATGATCTGGTATTTCTTTTGGAATTTGGTATCCATGTCTATATCCTTCTAACAAAGTATCACCAATAACATTGACAGTTAATGCAGCTTTACCAGTAGAATCATCATCTATTTTTGAACAATCAACTTGTGCAATCCCAACTGCAACAGGAACACTAGGGTTTTGTAAAGTTGAGATTGCCACAACTGAACCAGGTAATGCATCTTCAGGTAATGGATCAAAGACCCCGGCACACATTAAGTCTGCTCCATTTTGTAAATAGTCGATTGTTAATTGTGGTGTCAATAAATAAGGTAATAAAAATGGACATTCCCATAATGTAAATAGTGTTGGAATTAACTTTTTATTTAAATCAATCCATACTGGTTTTTCACCTTCACTATATAAAATCCCATTTTCACCTGAATGTAACTGGATCTTAGCATTTCTTAAATCTTTTGGTAAAATTTTATTCTTTGCCTCTGATGATAATTTAGATTCATCTAATTTAAAGTTGAAGCAAATTTGATGCAGTAGTTTTTTCCGATCGGATGATTTTAGATTTGCTGCTGGTTTAGACTATACTTTGTTAGTATATTATTCTTTGATTTGTACATACATGAGCCTTTTTCTTGAACATTGTCAATATATTATAATGATTGATTGTGATGTCAAGAAGATGAAAATCTTAATGTTGTGTTCTCAACTGATAAAATGAGGTAATATATAGAAATATATTTCGTGTGTGCTAAGAGAAAAGCGCGCGAGGTTCTTTTTTTTTTTTAATATTTTAGTTTTTGTGGTGGTCTATTCCGACTAACTTGAAGTAATAAAGCATCAGCATTGAAAATAGAGACATGTTCGACACATTAAATGAAAAACCATTACAACTGCCCAATCCAATCAATACAGAATGTATGAAATGGTGCCCTGTAGTGGATTTAATTGCATTAACACCTAAAGATGAAAAAGCAGTTTGGGTTTATAGATTAAACGGTCAGCGCGTATGGTCAACAACAGTCAAACATGCACCAAAATCATTAAATTGGAAGTATGATGGGAAAGTGATATGTGTGATTTTAAGCAATAATACTTGGTGCTTATTGAATAGTGCAAACGGGAAAATATTAGATGAAAGCTCATATTTAGATGTTACATTTAGAGATTGGAGTACTCGAACTGAATCAGAATCTTCAAACGAGAGCATGTTGAATATTATACAATCTGATGTTACAAAATTTATGCCAAAATTAAGTGCATTACCATCAAATTCTAATCCATTTAGATCAATATCGTTAGATGAGGACCCAGAATTTGTGGAATTGATTAAATCAGGTACAAGTGACGGGGGGTTGGATTTAAGTATTTATGGGGTCTTTTCAATTGGGAAAATTGATGATAATGTTATTGGTGAAACTATACAGATAGAAGCGAATAAAGATTTATCAGAACATGTTGCATTATTAAAAGAAGAAAATCGACAGTTTTTAAAATTATGGAATGTTGATTTTTTAAGAAAATATGGTCCTAATTATTTACCCGAAGTTTCTATCACCCCTGCACGGATTTTGGCAATTATTAGTTATATTGGCGAAGGAATTAACCTTGTTG
Organism: Blastobotrys buckinghamii (nom. inval.); assembly: GCA_030579975.1. Classification (NCBI taxonomy): domain Eukaryota; kingdom Fungi; phylum Ascomycota; class Dipodascomycetes; order Dipodascales; family Trichomonascaceae; genus Blastobotrys; species Blastobotrys buckinghamii (nom. inval.). Next base: position 27,521 of record JAKTSB010000205.1, read on the forward strand.
ATGTAGAAAGAAAAAATTTATTGGTTGAAACTCAGAAGGCAATGGATGGTATTTATGGTAATAACCCAGTTGCAAGTCAAGTTGAGTTATTTGATACTTTAATTACAGGGGTAGTTCAGCCATCTGTTTCTAGATGGATTAAAGATCATTTAACTGAAAGAGGGATGAAAAAATGGTTCAAAGTTTGCTTAACAGGGTATGAACTAGCAGTTAAAGTTTTAAATGAAAATGTTTTACCGGCTCTAGAGAGGTTAATGGTATTATTATCTAAACTGAGAGGGTTAGCGATGTGGGAAGATCGTGGTAAACCATTGGGGCTGGAATCTGGTTTAATTAGTAGTGTAATGGATAGAGCTGGTGACTTGATAACTTTTGGTATGAAATTAAGTTATGATGTTTTTCAAGAATTAAAATTATTTAGAGATTTTGGGGCATGGTTGGAATTGACTTTTTGTAATTTACCTGGTGCTAGCATGTCAAATGGATTTACAATGTCAACTGGTGAACCGGTAAAAACTACTAATATTGCAGAATTTATTACCAAATATTTAACAAAATCAGTACTAAAAGATTTTGGTAAGATGACAGATACCATTTCACAGATTAAAATAGGTACATTACAAGCATTCGAAAGTGTGAGATTTGCAATGAGAAGTCAAGTTATCACAAGAAGTACTATAAATTTAGGTGAAAATATTAATGTGAAATTAAGATTTGCAGAAAATCAAAATTTTATGTATGTACTAGTTTATGGTACTGAAAAAATAGCCCATGTTTTAAGGTTCGAACCAGGTAAAGTTGAAATGGTTGAAGTATCATCTATCAACTGTGGTAATAAAATTGTTCAAATCGAATATTTAGATGATGAAATTTTATTAATTTTGACAGAGACTAATACTGGGAAACAATTAATCAGTACACATTATTCTTCGTTATTATTCAAATTAGAACAAGTTGATAGTATATCAAATGTCGTTCAAAATACTGAAAATGGATCAGAAATTGTGATGAACAATGTTCGAGAATTACCTGAAGCTATTCAAAATTTTGCTGTTAATGGTAAACGAAAAGTTGGGATCCTAATGAACAAAGATGGTGTCAAATATGAATTCATTTCTTTAGATGAAGATGATGAAGTTGATGATGATGGTGATCAAGAAATGGAACAATTCTAGTCTAATCATGATATTTTGATGATTCAATAACTTTTTTTGCATCATTTCGATGATAAACTAATGCAAAATCTTTATCGCTTTTTTCAATTGTGAAAAAATCATTCAACAATAATTCTAATCGTCTCATATAAGCACGGTTACTATAGCTTCTAACCCCTTCAGGTTTGGTAATTTGTTGTTTGATATACTTTATAACTTCTGGATGACAAGGTTTTGGCATATCATTATTTAGAGCTACCATCACTTTTTTCACTAAATTTTTTTCAACATTCTTTGGTGTAATTTTACTCAATTGAGTACCTGGTTGTTTTGGTATAAATTGCAATTTCCTACCACGATGATTAACATTTATATTTTTCCTTTTCAAAGTACGTATATAACTGAAAAACTCACTTGTATCATTTTTTAAAGCCCAATCATAATTTTCAAAATTTCTAACATTATAGTTTTCTTTCCCATCTTTACTTAAAACTTTTGGAACAACCATGTTGTTAATAGTATATGCTAATTCAGTGTTATCAAGTCTTGATCCAACCAAAGGTCTCAACGGCATTTCTTGAACCTTAAACCTTCCAAACACCCATCGCAACATATGTTCTAACCCCGAAGCTTTCAAAGATGCATTCCATCCTTCCAATATAGCAAGATCATCGTACCCCAATTCTATAAGTGCCTTTATTTTTGATTTGGTGGTTGTATATTTGAACCTTAACACTGATTCATTAGCATATTGAGTTAAATAATTTCGACATAATGGATCCGCAGCTTTATTGATTTGGCGAATCACTTGTCTATACATTGATAGTACCCGAGGTTTAGTTGACTGCTTGACATAGTGAGGAAAATGTCGTTTAATTAGTAAATGTTTTGACATTTAATTATCACTTTTATCTTGATACTAAATTGGGGGTAGGTGGAATTTTTAGGTGCGTGAATTTTTTTTGGTGTGTGAAAAATTTGGCGGTGTAGAATACACATATGTCTCCGCTTAACTTTGTACTACGGCTCAAGTAGTAAATTATATACATTGATCAGTAGTGCTATCTAGATATAAAGATCTGATCAATTGGAATTTAGGTCTAGTGGTACACCAAAGTATTAATGCGGGCACGTTGATCTAAAAGATTATAAGTTTTCATCAATCATATTAATCTAATTGTTATCATGTATATAATCTATAAGGAAAAGAAAAAGAAAAAGAAAAAAAATTTAAAGTGCTTAAAGTTTTTGCATAGATGGTCCGTATCGAACAATACAAGTTTTTGTAATTTCGGAAACATTTCGAGTACCAGCCATTGCCATAACATATTTAAATTCATTAGCTAATAAATCTTGCATTAACTCGCAACCTTCTTGGCCATTATATTGTAAGCCATGTAAAGCAGGTCGGCCAACCCAAACGAAATCCGCACCTAATGCCAAAGCTTTGAAAACATCACCACCTCTTCTAATACCGCCATCCATATGAACTGGGACTCTACCATTAACTTGTTGAACAACTTCTGATAAGGATTCAATAGTTGGTAAAGTTTGATCTAGTTGTCTACCACCATGATTTGAAACCCAAATACCATCAACTCCTGCTTGAATGGCTAATTCTGCATCTTCTGCAGTGGCAACACCTTTAACCCAAATTTCCATATTAGTGATTGATCTTAACCATGGAATAGTTTCTTCCCAATTAATTGATGGATCAATGGCATTAGCTTCCTTATCTTGACTACCCATCCTTGCACCTGAATCTTTTTCAACACCAACGTCAATCAATCCTGGTACACTAGAATCAAAGTTTCCCAAACCCAAGTAAGATGGTAATTTGAAATTATTCCGAACATCGGCATATCTTTGACCTAGATATGGGGTATCAACTGTCAATAAAATAGCTTTATAACCTGCTTTTTCAACTCTTTGAACCAAATCTTTAGTGGTATTTCTATTTCTAAAAACATATAATTGGAAAAACACTGGTGATTCACCACCATTGGATTTTACATCTGGTGCTCCTTTATTACTATAAGAACTTAACCCCATTGGCCAATTTCTTGATTTTGCTGCTCTTGCAGTAGCGCATTCACCATCATCTGTTGCCATCCCATGGAAAGCACTTGGTGCAATACCAATAGGAACTGAATATTTATGTCCAAATAACGATTTTTCTGTATTTAAATCGGTTACATTTCTCATAACTCTTGCACGAATTCTGAAATTATTATATGCTGATTTGTTTTCTTTAACTGTGAACATCTCATTGGCTCCTGATTCCCAGTATTCTCTAGCTTGTTTGGTAGCCATTGGCATAGCTACCTGTTCTAATTCTGATAGATTTAAGATTGGTGACATATTATTAGCTTTTAATGATTTAGTTTATTTCGGATTAATTATTTACACATTCAAAGGAAAAAAAAAAAAAAAAAAAAAAAAGTTAGCATCTTCAATAATATTTATAGTCTTTGAGCACATTATTCAATATATAGTCATGGAAGTTTCACATCCATACTCTATAATTTTTGTTAACTTATTTACGGACGTCGGCGGCAAAAAAAGTCCGGAGCAAATTATGCGTGGGGGGAGCTAGATTGTTCTATTTCCAACGGCCTGTACATGCAAACTAAGACAAGATTAAAGACATCCGGATCTTTTTGCGTTCAATCTACCATTTATGAAAGTGTCATAGGACAATTTATTCTTGGGAATTTTGTTTTGAATGGTACTTACAATGTAGTTCCTTCTTGACTACGGCTGTAGTTTCGGAATCTTGGACTGTTTTCGAGGATTATAACTACTTGTAGTCTATCATACTTCTGAATGTTTTTTTTCGAATAGCTAGCAACAATGAATATTCGGTACCAAAGAAGGATATAAAGTATATATTCTGATAGCTTGTAGACGTATAAATTTTGAATAGGTAGTAGCGTATAAAAAAGCTTGTGTATTTCCTGTATTCACGCATGAGCAGCACCCTAGGATCAATAGAGCAATGGAGCACTATAGATATAGTAAATGATGCATCATCCTCAACAATTAATTGTTCCCGGCCAGCTAACAAGTGGATTATATCAAGCCCCATCCTATATCCATCCATATATATATCGATCCGGACGCTCTCATCCTCCTAAATATTCGTATCATGATGCATTACCAGTAATCAGATTTAATATTATGTATATATACCGGATGTTGGAAGGTCCAGTTGTTTCAACAAATATGTAACTACATAATATTGGGCTGGAAATATATTACTGTAAGAATTGCATCAATAGTAGTAATTCATTTATTTATGAAAAAGCGCAATTAAGAGGTCGAGTCTAGATTGGCCAAATCAAAAACTAATCTACACCCATGGATTGAATGGATATATATCCCATTTAGTATAGAACTGTGCATATATGCCCTAGCGGACATTCATAATCCATTAATTGCGCAGCATATTATAATATCCTGGATCATACTATTAGTTCAAAATTTGAGATATGCACTATAGCTGACTACCACAGCTTAACAAAACTCAAAAATATTACAGTATACAGTATTTAGCTTGATTGTTCGATAATGATATATAGGAGTATCGGAATTGTAGAAAATGGAACTCTAATATTTTAACACCTCATATCCTACTCAGCCAAGCTTGATAATATATCAGCACGACTCACTTGAATATACCGCCATGGTAATCAAATATGGATATACCCTATAGTGGTAATAATTAATTATAATTCTCCACAAAATACTTTGAACTAGCTAATTAATTATCGATCCCCGCTATATATCCCTCTATAGTTATAAGAGGTTGTAAACATGGTTTATCGGATTGGGTTTGAATGATGGTTACTTATTAGAGTAATCTACATACTAGTGATTGCATAAAAACTTCTAATTTAATCCAGGCATTCCATTATTGCAATAAATCAAATAAAAAATTCAGGTAGTATCTATCTTATAGATTTTCAGCGATGAGTTTAAGAGGTTCAGGAGCTTAAGGACCTATAATATTGGTAGAACTGGGTGTCCGCTCCTTATTTAGAGTTTATTTAAAAAAGATTCTCAGTGGTGTGCTATTTCAATTTTAGCTACTGCAGATGGTAAAATTCAAAACCAGTTGATGCATTAATCAATTGCAATGTGCATAAAAGCGCATCAACTTTAATTCCACCTAGGCTGGTACCAGGTAGTACCGGTGTGTATCTGAGCTATGTTGGGAGTTTTAGAAATAGTTACAGTATTTTTATGTTTTGTATTCTTTTACGTATTCTGTCTTTCTAGACAACAACTATTAATTGAATTACTTTTTATTTTACTTTATTATATTCTTATCTAATTCTTAATTAACGATTCTGTCGAAGTCTTATAAGAAGAATATACCGAAGTTACGAAAGTACCAATTATCAAATCCGAGACTAAGCACACCGAATGGATGATGGGGCAGCTTTGTAAATTTACGAACGGCTGCAAGTTAGAGGAGAAGGTATCTGTTTGAACCAAAATTTACTGTGTCATTCGCCTAAATCGCCTTAGTCGCATGCACTACATCCATATCCGGATTCATAGAATTCGCGATATCATAAACTTGATTATAGCTCATTTGATCTCAAACCATTGTAACAAATGGAAATTTCTAAACTGGGATGTTCTTTGTACCTTTAGTTTAATAGTAAAAGTCTACTTCAATCAGAATGGTTAAATGCATAATACGATATAACTATAGTGAAATAGTACAAGTTAAATGAGTCAATGACGTCTAAAATTTTAAATTAAAGGTTGCCGCTTAGCCGTTCACAGTAAATTGAAATACATAAGGAATTAAAACATTTTTGGATCTGATGGACTGAAGTTCAAAGACATTCGAGAATCCTATACTATACAGTATAGCCTAACCTTTAATTAGAAGAGGTACGGACTGGTGCTAATCTAGAAAAACATCTACTATATATATATATAGAAATACTATCTTTAGAAAATTAACGACAAGCTCTAAGAATCATTATCGTTCTAGACAATCTCAGAATGAGGATTGATTTAGTCATAGAAAATCGTTAACCCATGCATGTACATGCTGATAATTAATTAATTCGGTTATAAAAAAACACTAACCTTACGTTCTCAATATAACCTGGTAGGCTAAGATAGTTTATTAAGGATACCAGCAGAGCCACTATGATCTGATCGATTTGATTACAAAGGTCATAAACCAACTAATAGAAAGCCAATTGTTAAAAAAATCAATAAAATGGCTTTTCGATAATAGCCAATACCAGCACATTACTCCAAAAGTTTGATATATTTGATACGCTCATATCAATATATGAAAGTATTATAAACCAAGCGTTGAGGTTGAGCTGGAAATTTAATTAGTAGTGCTTGAACGTTATACCAAACTTCACCACACAGAGTGAATTCAAGCGCTTAGCAGTAATAATTTCAATACCATTGAAAAAGAAAAAAAGTACAAAACACGACAACCTCGCGCATTAAAATTGGGAAGACAAGTTATTATTAACGATTAAATTTTTTTTTTCAACACCACTCAAATCCAACTGCATTATTATTGAGTATCATTGTGCGTCTTATACGTCTTTATTTATTGCATATTTATACTTTAGTAAACCATGTCAGCGACAGAAAAGAAAAAATACAAGAAAAAAGATAAAAAGAAGCAAAAACAGCAAGAAGAAGATGATGATGAATTAGCACCAATTACTACAACCTCAAAATCTAATAATCATGATGATGATGATGAAATGGAAGAAGCGGAAGAAGATGAAGATGACAATAATTTAATGAACTCTGCTTCATCAGCTTCAAGTAGGCAAACACAAAATGATTTAGAAAAACAACGATTGAATGTATTAGTTTCACAATTTAATGAAGATCAAATGTTAAGGTATGAAACTTTTAGAAGAGCTAACATTAATCGACCATCAGTTAAAAAATTGGCAAATGCAGTATTAAATCAAAGTATTACAGGTAATGTTGCTGTTACTTTAAGTTCTGCCAGTAAAGTTTTTGTTGGTGAAATCATGGAAAAAGCGTTAGAAGTTCAACAACGAATGGATCCACCTTCAGCTGAAGAGCCTAACAAAGAACGCCCTTTAAAACCTGAACATTTACGAGAAGCTTGGAGGTTATTCAAGATGGAAAATGGAACCGTCCCTCAAGCTCATTGGAGAAGAACTGGTGGTGAAGGAGATGGAATGATGTTCCGTTAGTTTTTTTTTTGCTAGAAATCTCTCATACTATTTTATTTATTTATATCATATTTTTTATTTATAGAACCTAATGTACCTTATTTTCAGAATCAATTTCAAGCTGTTAATCTTTGCTTTGTTATTGACATATCAGTAGAGTTATTTTTATCTCCTGATAAACTTTCTGCACTATGATGTGGAGTATAAAACTCCATATCACCACTACTATCATTACTCCTATTTTTACTACCTTCTTCAGTACCCATTCCAAGTATCATGCCTCTAGGCCTCTTATCTTTTGGTTTATTTTTTCGTTTCAATATCTTGTTTTTAACTTTTTTGAAAAATCCTTTGCTACTTTCACCATCATTGGTCTTTGATGTAATCACAGACTGGTCAGTTTGGGGTAATGTTGTTAACTCATCATCTAATTTAATTTCCCGTGGAGACTTTGAAACACTTTCAGCTTCGGCTTCTTTGTTATTACTCGTTTGTATACTTTTAATCAAGTCTCCATTAACAACATCCTCCTGTTTGGGGATCAATTGATCATTGTATCCTGTTATGATAGGCAAATCGTTATTGTTTGACTGTTTAGAATACAACGATGAACTATCATCATGTTTTGTTTCTGTGCTTTTATACGATACATTATCTTCTTCATCATTTGATAAGTTTTCTGGTGTAGGCTTTACTATATTGTCAAAGGACATTTTGTAAATGATACTATAAAAATTTGTGATTGTTGAAGTTGAATGGTATGAAAAAAAGCTATTGTAAATTTTTAATTCCCGCTTCATAAAGAACATTTTTGTTTAGTATCGTTTTATGGAATAGTAAGATATTATATAGCGTAAGAAAATGAGAATATTCTTTTTTACGACGAGCCGAAGTTTTCTTGGCTTAAACATAGCTTGTGTTAATGGAGTTACAAAGAGAATAGTTCATTTAAGCTAGATCTGTAATGATAAATAACGAATGATGGTTTAGATCTATTGAGAGATCTAGATCTAAAATAGTTAGCTTGTTTGAAATTTAAGTTAGCTTATGATGCTCATGGATTGAGGTGAGAGCCGCGTGATGTGCGGCGTTGTCCTTATATAGCTCAGCGTTTGAACTGATTCAAATTTAAGCCTATGTAGCTTTTAGCTTGGCCAATTCTAGCATATAATATATTTTTATATATATGATGATTCAATACGTACCCTGAAAGCTATGAATGGGCTACTAGCTAGATTAAATTTCTCATGCTTACAATTTTTTTCTGTTTAAAAGTTACAAATACGATTAAAAGGAACTTATATTTTTACAGTTCAATTTAAAATCTTCAAACAATTGCTGCCATGATATCCAACTTAGGAGTGATCACTTGAGATCCAATACAAAACTGACTTTTGGCTTTATTTCAATTCTAATTAATGCCCTCGATATCTCAAAACTATATCACAACCTTATCTTGACACGCGTGCTATAAAATTTTTTGGGGATTATAGTAACATCTGAGAAGATTTATGAAAAATAAATCTATTATCAAAATACAAATTTATTCATAGTTGTTCAACAAACAAAGAACGACCTAATACTCTAACATCAACAACATCCATGTATGAATATGGTATCAGCATAGATATCGGCGGCAGCAAGTGTGGCTATAATACAATTATCAACCACTAAGATTAATTACAGCGTGAATTGTTTGCATCCAAACGTTGAAAAATAAGAATTGAGGAGTCAATTTAAATTTTTACTAAAATTATAAAGGGAGGCTAAAGTAATTAATCGAAAAGACGACCAGGGTTAACATGTCTTACCGACGATCATCATGCAGATCCGTCAAAAAACAACCCCTGCGACGAATACGCATAAAGATCCATCTTAGACTGCATGCAGATGGACAAAAAAATCTCAACCGAGCCAGAAGATAAAAAACCATATGGTGAATTGATTTCTATAGATATATAAGGCATTATTTTAAACCTTACAAGTATACTATATTATAATTGAGAAGACAGATAATTAAAAATATATATTCAAATTATACAATTTGTGTACATAAAAGAGATTAGAAATATTAAGAATCGAAGGTATATAATTACATAAAACTATTTAATTCACAAGAACTCAACTGAATGGTCCTAGTTCAAAATGTCCTAGCTTTGTGTACTTTTTTTTTTTGAAAATGAAATCGTAAAATCGTTATTACCAATTAATAAAAATAATATAATTGCAATGCAGTTTATTAGGAAAGTTGGGTAACTTAGAACATCATAGCAACACCTGCAATAGCCATGATTGCAACGGATGCACCATAAGTTGAAGCAGCACCTTGTTGAATTTCAGTAGTTTGAGCTGGTGGTTGAGCAACTGAAGTGTTAGCTGGAGCAACTTCTGGTTGAGTAGCAGCCGGTTGAGTAGCAGCTGGTTTAGCTGAAGTCCAAGCTGGAGATTCAGAGGTTGGAGCTGGAGCTGGAGCAGATGATAACTGGGTAGTAGCAGCTGGAGCAGTTGAAGCTGGTGCAGCTGAGGTTGGTGCAGCAGAGGAAGGTGGAGCTGGAGCAGCGGATGATTCTTCTTCACATGGGATAGTTGAAACGTAAACTGATGGTTTTTCTTCTTTGGTTGAAGTAGCAACTGGAGCTGGAGCTGGAGGGGTAGTTTCTTTTGGAGCTTCTGAACTGCTTTCTTCACATGGAACAGTTTGAACAACAACAACGTGAGTTGGTTTTGATCGATATGGACAGTCAGTAACAGTTTCTGGACATTCAGTGATGAATCTGGTTGAAGTCAATAAGGTTTGAGCTGGTTCTTCTTTTTTAGTTGAATCTTTTTTACCAGCGGTTTGAATGACTGGAACTAAAGTAGATGGGTTGCCAACAACTGAAGAGACAAATGCGTCAACATCTGGAATGTTAATGGTTTCTCGAGCAGCAACGACAGTGGCAGCGATGGTGAATAAAGTAGTGTATTGCATTGTTATTAATTTATTAGGGTTGGTAATGAGAGTCGTAAAAAAAAAATATTTTTTAAAAAAAGAGTGTTGTAAAAGTTTGTTTATAAAGGAAAGTGTTCTTTTAAATTAAAGAATTGTTTTGTTTGTTTTGGGTAGACTAAAATGTTCTGATGATTTAGAATGAGAAAAAAAATCGAAGAATTGCCAGAAATTTGGGTCATATTTATAATAGTTTTTTTATACCTGTCAAGTATATTATGATTTACCACTGTTTATTGATTGTTAATCGTTTATTACCTTTTAATGGTAAGCTTGGTTTTTCGGCGATGATCAATCTGATCATATAAACTTGCAAGGGTTCTTTAGACCTATTACTTGGTAATAACACCCCGATTAAGATCGTGCAATAACTTAATTATAATATACTCATGCTATAATATTTGAGGTATTGATTATGGATTCTAATTCTTACTTTACTTTTTATTATTGTTATTGTTATTATTATTCAATTGAGTGGAATTTCCCGATTGATTCTTTAGGATCTTGAATCAATCAATATTGGAAATCTGGTGACAAGGAATGTTAATAACATATATACTGAAGAACTTGAATATCGACTTTTTTATCAAATCTTGCGAGATCGTATATTATTCGATCTTGATTCTAACCAATACGATTGAATCCATTATAAAATTAATATCTATAGATATACAGTAACAAAAAATTGCTCAGTGTTGCAATCATGATTGAAATAAGTTGTAATAACCGCTATTTAACTCAGGCATTGATAGCTTACTGTGCTCAATTATTAACGTGTTTTGTATCCTCAATACTTCTGGTATCAATTAATTGGAATATTGCACAAAAATACTTCATGCCATATGTATATATACATATCTTTAAAATGATATTTCGATATATGAGGATTCCATACATTACTGTAGATCGATCGCGATAGCATTTATTACATGTAACTAATTAATTTCTATAGGCTTTGAGTCGCATCATGGCCAACAGTATTCGAGAGCGCGAGCCGCTAAGGCGTTGCAATGCCGCGAAGCTATCCATCCAGATCTGGAGTTAGGGCTGCTACCATGGATCCATAGCTAGGTAGAGCAAGTTTCAAGGTTATAAAGTATACCTGCAGGAACTACACAGCTTTAACTTAGTCAATTGTCTCAAATTTTTAGATATCAAAGGCTTATAATTTCCTGTTCTTGTCTGTATCCTACTATACTATAGCCATAAAGTATAGTAGGATACACGTACGAGTACTATAGTCATTATTAAATAAAGGGGTCTTGATACAATCAGGAAATAGAGATCAAGTGTTCATAAAATTATTTAACCTGGGTGCACATTAATATTCAGCCTAGCAATCCTTCCTGGCGACTTACAGTAGCTTCCGATCGATTTATCGATCCATGATCACCTCCTTGGCTTGCAATGGGATCTTTGATCTGTCAAATATCCTTGACTTATCAATTAGATTTAAGTTAAATTGATGCATCTATATATTTTTAAAACGCGTGTCTAAGTTGCATTCATGTATCCATATCCAAATTACGGCTGCCTAGGTCAAACACGTAGATTTTAAAATATAGGATCTATAGTATTATCATATGTTACGTGCCTTAAATTTTCGCATCCCTAGGATTTTTGAGTTCAAATAAGTCTATAGTATACTATACCAGTAGTTTGAATAATATTATCCGATCACATTTATTTACAGCATCGGCCATCTATCCATTTTACTATGGTAACCATGGTATATATATATGGTATGAACGCTTATAACTAAAGCATAGCTACATGCTGATCTCAATTATTTTGATTAATTGTATATATATACCCATAGATATATATATGGATCCCACGGGGATATATTTATGTATGCCATAGATACCGGATATCCGATGATCGATCTGAGCTTGATCGATCATCCTAGGTTATAACGTTTTATTTACATTTTATTTTTAGACCCCTATTTTCTTGCTGTAGTTATAATAAATAAGCTTGAAGTGTTAGAAATTTTAAACTTCTTATACGCAATTACTTAAGCTCAAGCGTTGCGTATCCTATATTTTAGAGGCTTCAAGCTAGTATCTACGTATCCAGCTGTTCTGATGATAATGAGTGGCATTATTAATCAATTTGCAATTATTCTTAATTAATCATCTAAGAATGATTAAAGAATGAGTTCACTTGTAGATTTACGACATCGCCGGATCTTCAATGATACCAGTAGTAGTGGTAGGGCACGGTTAATAATTTAGTTACGCGTCAAAGCTCGAGCTCTTTTTTTTTTTTTTTTTGCGCACTCGATGATGCGATTTCAACAATGTATGGTACTCAGCATGATATTAATTATTCAAGCTGGATATATCCCGCTGTGTATGCTTATTCAATTATGAATCGCAAAAAATACCATATGGTATTAATTACTTTCGATTCAAGCTAGAAATATGGGTATATTTGATATTTAATAACAATATATTATGGCAGCCTATAACTAGCTGCAGATGTAAATGCAAAAGGACTTGAAGACTTTGGATTCCCATCGATCGATGCTTAAATTTTTTAGGTTTTCTCTGCATTTTTGTCTCACCAGCAATCAAAAGGTCCTGCAGTGATATATGGATATTCTAGCTTAGATCATTATATGACGAATTCTGCAGTTGCAACAATTGCAATTAATCGACTTTGAAAAAGTTTTACAGGTTTAGGACCCACTATCTCGGTTGCATTGCAATGATAATATTGAACAATTGTAAATCTTAAGTTTGTATACTCAAAACTTCGCATTGTTGAACTCAGTACCGTCTTTAACGTGCTTTAAATTTGAAAGGCTCGTATTTTTACTAAATTTAGTGCAATCAACATCAATCAGGATATATACAGATATGTATGTAATTCTTATTTTTTTAGAAACGAGAGATCATGTAGTTTACCTCTAGACTTGAATGAGAAGCACCTTAATTGCCACTTCTTGCATAAAAGCCATGGCAGCTGCCATTACAAACTATATCCATATAGTATACATTGGATTACCTGCAGCCATGGTAAAAAGATTCGAATCAGCTCTTGGATGGATAATTTTACCTCTACAGCTGGACCTAGGCAATTATCCATGAATAAGATGAGGTGCATAATTGCAACATTAGCGCCTACAGGATGCTGCCATGGCTGGACCGGGCCATGATATTAACATCCGATATATACCATGGATCTATCATGATGGGATATATACCATCCATGCATGGATACATACATTCATGTATACATGTATGTATGATTTAAGGATGCTCTATCTATCTATAGATATGTAAATTCTAAAATTTAAAATCAAGAAGAGGTAAGTTTCAATCCCGCACCGCTGGTTGCACCACTTGAACCATATATAATCAAGACCATAGCAGGTATAGTATGTATACTATAGTAAAATAAAGCTTGAGACCTACGGTCAGAGTCCCATATATTGGGATTTTTTCTAATGTTATTGGATCAACAAGCTTAAGGCGAGAATGATCTAAAACTTCATCCAAATAATATTTCTAGAAATGCTATATATCCGGATATATCATTTACGATCAAGTTTGAGCCATGTATCTGATCTATTACCATATTACTCACCCAGTATACTAAATATATCTATATATAGTGGAATTTATAAAGACTCAAGTTAAGTATACATATACATATGTCCATATACAGGATGTGATAAAATTCGATTGATGCAAAGAACCCGTTTTGTGAACGGTCTACCGTGCATATTTTTGCAATGATGTTTTAGGATCTATCAATCAATTGTATAAATTACCTCAGAATGATGTCGATTATTAATAATTTAGTGCTGAGATACAAAGAATTATAAATCAAATAAAGTTTTATGGTAACGCACGGAATGTCAAACTGATTTGATACCCTGTCGTATACTATAGTTAAGTGGAATTTGACATTATTACGCCTTAGTCCTA